>FIZR01021299.1:9268-42331 GCA_900060175.1 Ferrisia virgata | reverse complement strand
AAAAAAAAACCCAAAAAAAAAAAAAAAAAAAAAAAAAAAAAAAAAAAAACGAAAGATGAAAAACAAGTTTAAAATACTTATGAAAACATCGGAAGAACGTAAGTTCTGATATTTTGAGCATCGTGTACACGCTTTTAAAATTTTCATCTTGCTAAGCAAAAAAAAATAACTGAAACGTGAAAAAGACGTGAAGAGAAGAGTGATGGTTGGTTTTATGATTTTAAGGTCGCACTTCGTGTCGCAAATGTAGCCTATCAAATCGCTAAGGCAGTACTTTTTAGACAAATGAATGTTGCCATTTTTTTTTCTTTGAAAGTTGATAATCAAAAAGAATTAAGCATAATGCACAAAAAAATGTTAATTTGAAACAACGAAACAGTTTGTTAGTGACTTTTTTTTTTTTACTTAGCAAGAATATCATCACGCTTAAATGAGAGCACTTTTTCCGAATTTCTTCAAGCGCAAGTAATACTAATCTAAAGGTCGTTAACACTTGCGAATAATTCGCAGCGAGTTGGCTTCTTCTGATTGGACATCAGACAAATCGTTGGCTAGCTAAAAGCACTGAAAATTAGTTTCTACCAATTTACTCCATGTACAATCCAATCAAAAGCGAACTTGCTAAGAGGAAAAAAAATGAAAAAACCCAAACACATCAATCATTTGTCGTTACCAACCCACGTATTTTGTAACAAAGATATGCCAATCCCCATTTGGACGACGAGCGAGAGGGAGGTGGGAGGACGGGCACTGAATGGACAGCTGGTAAGTACATTACACGAGCAAATATGTACGCCACTTGTGGAGGAATTTTTAAAATGGTGTCCAGTAACCAACTTGGTTAGTACCAACTTCGATGATGGTCACCATTCGTCACGCAATTTAAACCTAAGAACGGCTACGGCACTATTAGATGTGCTATTCAACGCTGGTCTGTTGTTTTTAACAGAGTACGAGTACCAGAAAAAAAAAAAAAAAAAAAAAACGCAAAATTACTGAAATATTTTACAGTGTGCAACAGGCGATGTTGTGCCTTTTATTCTTATCCAATTCTTTCAATTCAAAACCTTACAATTCGTTCATTGTTTGTATTTATAAGCTACGAAACTTTTTCATGCTATTAGGCATATGTAATTAGGTAATACCTAGACTATAATCTTAATACAGGGTGTTTAACTTCGATAATACTTCCTTCGTACCGCAAGTAGAGCAAAGCAAATTACACGAATATATAAAGTTTTGCATATCCTAATCATTACGGGGAACAAGATACACGAATTTGAAAATTTTTTCCTAAAAATATGGGGTCATTTTCAAAAATTTTCAAGTTTTTATTAAAAAATGCTACAGATCTCCCGTTGGCGTCAATTATTCTGATAAAATAACATTAATGGAAAACTCAAACTCGACATATTTGTTTCACAAAGTCTTATAGAAATGCAATATAAAACAAACTAAATAAAAATTCATTCATTCTTTTTTGCAAAAACCCTAATGTAAGTTTTGTTCGTTTTTCATGAAAATTCGAAAATTTTTTACTGATAACTGGAGTAGAGTACACCTTTTATTAAAAAAAAAAACTCTTATAAACATCCAATTGGGAAATTTTTCTCGGAGTAATAAGGTACGCCCACCACGTGGCACGATTATACTTTCTCCAATTTGTTTGGAAATTTTGGAAAAAAAATATCATTATGAAATTTTGTACCTACTGTTTTTCAGAAAAATTTTTTCCATAATATAATTTTTTGCAAAAAAAAAAACGTAATCTTATTGAACAATTTACTCAATTTCCCTGTGTTTTCTCTGAATTAGTTCAATATTTCAGCAAAACAGCTTTTTGGTAAAATTTATACATCTGTGGACTTTTTTATAAAATTTTTTCCCAAAATTTCTAAATAATTTTTAGAAAATATAATCGTGCTAAGTGGTGGTGCTGAAAGGGGGGGGGTACCTCATTACTTTAAAAAAATTTCCAATTGGATACTTATAACAGCTTGTTTAAAAACTAGGAGCAAAAATTTGAATCACAGTACGTTTCTTACATTACTCAAGATAGATCACAAAATACTTCACATTTTTTCCTTTTTTTTTTTTGGAAATACTACACCATGGATGTTACACTTTGGCGCAAGTAAGACGTCTTCTGTATTTTTTGATAAAAAGTTGGAAATTTCTAAAAATGGCCTCAGATTTAAAGAAAAAAAAAATTCAGATCCGTTCATCTCTACCCCTGTCATGATTAAGACAGGCAAAACATTATGCGTTCGTCTAACTTGAGTCGCTCTACTTGTGGTATGAAGGAAGCGCACATTGTAATATCAATATTTTGTACTCGAATAATCATATTGGAATACAAAATACATAATAATATCACGTCTCACACCAGGGTAGAACATTTCAGTAATTTAGAGTTTTATTTCAGATGGTCAATTAAAACAATAGAGCCTTCATCGCTTCGTACTCACCATCACGTATACTTGCACCAACTGATGATCGGACATGATAGCCAACAACTTTTCGGTTTGCGTTTTGAAATTACTCGCGCTGATCACATGAGACGAAGCTGGACCACAAGATGAAATACATAAATATGAAAACAACCGTTTGCCAATATCAGCGTAATGGTGGAACAAGTATCTCTGTAAATACCAGTAAACGTTTCTCTATTAGCGAACATAAAAAATACAAAATTCGTGATCATTAGCAATGCGTAGGACCAGAAATGAAGTACAACGCAATTTTCTATCAATTATTATCGATCCATTCGAATGATTGTACACTGAAATGTTATTTATTTCACAAAAAAACTCTATTGTCATTTGGAATCCGATAACCCGATAGACAGTTCGTTACACGCGGTCTTAACTTGATGCCGGTTCAAGATATTTTGATTTTTTTTTGGTCCAACGTAAGTAAGTACACACTATGTTTAGACGCTATGAAGGCCTCCTGCCAGTACATATGCCTTGTCACCAGCTGAAGTACATCTTACACGTACACATACAAAGTGCACGTTCGAAAAATTAAAACTAGCGCACATTTGGCAGTAAAACGGTAGCCATAACATCTTATCTCAACAAACTCTTGTCCTCGAAGCACTCAGTATAAGGTTCTGTACTCCGTTCTGAATGGGAAACGCACAAATTTATAACAGACTAAAAAAGACTGCCCCACTGACGCGCAAAGTGGTTTGTAACACAAAGGAAACAAATTAACAAGATAACATCGTTTCAATTGACAATACAGAATTTTATAATTCACTTATTTCTGGCGAAATAATCAAATTAACCGCTTTTTATTTTTTTATTCTTTAAATTACACACCCACGTCAGCATGTCAACATAAAGTGCAAAAGTCACTCGCAATTATCTTTAATTTTTTTCAAGTGCAGAAATCATTCGTAATTTTTTTATTTAAATGAACATCGAAAGAATGTAAGTTTTGATACTTTTAACGTTATCGATATAAATCCAACTCTTGTATTCACTGTTTCTCAACAAATAATTTTCGTCACACTTCCTCTACATCTCAACGTGAGGTCATAAAATCAACCGGCTCAAAGATCGACTAATTTTCTTCAACATTTCAATTCGAAATATTAAAATCAATGCAGGGCCGAGGTCAACTGTTGATGGGTCGACAGACGACCAACATTTCAACTCAAAATCATAAAATCAATCTAGGATCAGGGTCAACCATAGACGGGTCAAAATGAAACATCTTTAATTTTGACACGGATATATATGTCTTAGGGCTGGGGGTCATTCTGCGAAAGCGTGGCGTTTGATTTTTGGACTTTGTGTTAGAATGTTAAAGACAGATGTGTTCCTCAATATTTCAACTTGACGTTATAAAACCAACTGGGGCCAAGGACAACTGATTTTCCTCGACATTTCAACTTGAAATCTGAAAACCAAATCGCGGGCCAAGGTGAACTGTTGACGGAACAACTGATGACTACATTTCAACTCAAAATCATAAAATCATTCCAGAGTCAAAGCCAACTGTTTATGGATCAACTTTAAACGTCTCTAATTTTCCTTAAAATTTCAACTTGAAATCTTAGAATCAATTCAGAGTCAAGCTCAACTGTTGGTGGGTCAATGGATGACGACATTTCAGCTCAAAATCATACGATCGATTCAATGTCAAGGTCCACTGTTGACGAGTCAACTTTAAACATATTCAGTTTTCTTCAACATTTTGTCTTAAAATCATAAAATAAGTCCATGAAGTCATCCCCAGCATCAAAATCCGTACACGGTTCACGAATGTCATTTAATGATGATGGCCAACTGTATTCGGTTAAAAGTTGACGATTTTTCTAGAATGCGTTACTACACACCTTTTGATGTTAAAAAATTATTGCATTCTAAATAAATAAGTAAATAAATAATTAAATTAATTTCTTTTTTTAAACCTTTTCAATTTTTTCAAATTAAACATCCATTTCAACATTTTAACATGAAGTGCAAAAATCATTCGTAATCATCTTTTATCGTGAGTTTTTGATCAAAAACTCCAAATCAAAAATCAAACACCTAACTAAGACATTTTAATATGAAGTCCAAAAATCAGCCATACTCATCTTTCAAGGTGGGTTTTATCAAACTTTCCCACCCTTAAGACATATCTATATTAACATTTTAGCACCAAGTTCAAAAATCAAAAACGTCACGTTTTCACAGAATGACCTGACCTCCAGCACTAAAACATATTCATGGTCGAAAAAAAAAATGGAAACCTGTCCTTCCCGAGTAAAATTGTACGTACAAATACACGTAAATTCTGAAATTCGAAATACAAAGAAAGCAGAAAACAGGACATGGTTCAAAGGTGAGCAAACTCGAATAGCTTTCGCTTCAGAATGCTGTTATAGTGCCTCGTAACGCATATCTTAGACCCAAACCTCACTGAGGAATATGAATTACTACACCCGCAGTTACAGTAGGAAATTCGATGAATCTGAAACAGGATTGGTATTCAGGAGGACATTTGTGACTCGGATCAAATCTCGGATCATCGAGCAAAACACTATCCGGATCACAGAAACGCATCGTTTTGCAAAAATATGATTCGAATCACGGATCATGGATCACACTTCAAAAACTGATCCGAACTCGAATCAATTTTAACGCATCTTTTTTTTAAAAAAATAATCCCGATCACAAAAATTCGGACCATCGGATGATTTTTTTTAAAACGCAGCCTGCAATAATTTCCTGATCCGCACTAATTTCAATTTTACAAGATTTTTTAGCCTTAAGCAATAATAACCACATCATCGTGATCTAATCGTGCAGCACAAGCTACACTAAGAAAAATTAATCCGGAAAAGTCATAATTTCAGGAAAATGAATCGGATCAAATCACGGATCATACTAAAAATTGTATCCAAATCACATATCGCGGATCAATTTAACAAAAGGACGATCCAAAATAATCCGACTCGCGGATGCAATCACAATTTTTTGATCCGAATCGTGATCATATTTTGATCCGCTTATTCCCAACCCTGATCTGAAAGATATCTCCTATAGACGAGTACGATGATTTCGAACGCGAACATACAAGCATGTATTCTGCTGATATGCTCGTAACAGCGATGCTCAATAGTAAATGTCCTCACGACTTACCTTAAATACTCCACAGCCAATACCGTTGATCGAGTCCTCTTGCAAGCTTTTTTGCGCCAGCAGCTGGGCCAACATGAAATAATAGCACGTTAGTACATAATAAATTGGAAATAAAATAAATTGTAGGTAACTTTGATGCTTCGAGCCAAACATACAGAAAGTCGTCCTTACGATGTCATCTCGAATTTATGAACAATATTTAAAAAACTCTTACTACACATTTCTGCTCATTTTACAGAAAAATTCACATTTTACACGTTATTTGAACAGAATATTCAGACGTATATCACATATGCTTGAGTTAGAAGCTATTGTCACGCATAGATATAAGTACATATTGAGTACTTCACACGTTTTGAAAACTGTAAGCTCTCACACAATCACGTACGAGTGTACGGCAAACGTTAAGAGAATACAATGCTTTACGAGCGCATGCCGCATCGGTAGTAAATTGCGCTGTATTCAACTTTTCCACTACCACCGAAATAAGACTAAAACACAGCCACAGCTTAATATTCCAGGCAGCATATGCAAGAAATTCGAAAGACGAAAACATAGAAATCATTTTTCGTTAAAGTTACCCAACTTATCCAGCAAATTTTTTTTATACGGCGTTTCAACATCGGATTTTTTTGGTCTCTAAACCAGCAGAAAACAAGAAACTGAGAGAAGGCAAACAAAGTTGAAAATGTTCACATTTTCCTGAATTTCTGAAGGCGCGGTATAAGCCATTGATTATGATCCGTCGTTCTAACTGCCTCAGAATAGAACACACACGCTTGAGATAAGCTCTCGTGAATTTTCAACTCGCAACCATAAGTACGTTATGTTGTTTTGGTTCGAAAATAATACATATTTAACGAAATAGTTACACAACACCACGAAAGAAATCGTGATAGATGTACCGTACCGCATTTCACAACAGTAATAACGTGACGATACAACGAATTCAGCAGCAACAAGAAAACTGATGAAAGCACTTACTTTAGCTAATCTTTCCATTGGAGATAAATGTTCTAGTTGGGAGGACGTCTTCGGCTGCAAATCAGTTTTAGAGCTACCACTACTCGGCAACACACTTTTGTGGCTATGATTCAACATGTGAAAACTATGATTATTCCCCATTGTGAAGAATCATACAGCGTACATTGGTTTTCCAATTACTGCACACGAAAACGACTGGTTAAGAATCTCCATTCATCAATTGTAACTTTCCGTCGCTGAAAGTTGAACGTATCTAATCTGATTCGTAATTCTGAATTTAGCAGACATACTTGTCAGTCCAGACGTGAAGTTGGTTTCAACACAGTTCCGTTAAACAAGTGTAATGATCATTGGCATGGCGGAGAATGATTATTTCGTGGTACGCAAGAAACATCCGAATATACAGTCTTCAAGTTCCTATCACCAGCATTTAATAATAACATACCAACCACAACGTATCACATGTACAAATATATGTATCTTTGCACATTACACACACTTCGACACATGCAGATGACATTTGATTTGACGTAAAATAAGATTGCAGCCCCTTATCAGTAATTTGTTGTTAGTAGTATACATTATACCTGATACTGGGACAAGTCGGACAAGTTCGTCGCGTCGGATTCTCGAAAATGCACAACACTAGAGTCAACCTATTGAGGTAGTTCGCGTCGGACCGCGGACTACCACAAATAACGCGTTCCAAACTGGTATTTACGACGGTTGTTCGGAGCTGCATGCACACTGTAGGCGATCGACGTTCGCGCCATACAACGTTATTTTTTAATTTTTATTTTTTATCAATAATTTATGTTTGCTTGTTTTTGTATTCATTAACCATTAACCATCACATCGAAGCCAAACCTGAACCTGAACCGGAAAATTTTCAAAACCCTCAACCACGAACCTGAAATTAAAGATTTAAAAACCGTGACCATAAACCCGCAAACTTAGAAAAATCATTTACCATTAACCCGAACCTCGATGATTTCGGTTAACAACGCTGCCTAAGAAGATGTACATTTGTAGTTCTATTCGGCTATTGCATAAAAAATTCCAACTCCTTAGCGCGAAATGGTGGAGAGGTATGCAAGAAAACGGTATTATTTCAAGGTCGGAAAAAAGAAACACCTGTCATACCTCTCTGTCGAACATACGAAGCTTTTTTTCGGAAATGTTATACAACTATCGATTCTTTATATACTTTCTCGGGAACAAACAATTTTTGCAATCTCAGTCCTAGGCATATGAGGGTCGAAGGTCACTAACTCACTCACACACACACACACACTCATATAGTATGTTGAATTCGCCGCCAACCGAAGCCTACATGCCTGCGGCTTAAATTTGAACGATTCTGGTCGGTATCAAGCTGAGTACACGATTTCAGTCTAGGAGGAAAAATGAGATAAAAATATATACCTAACATACTAAAAAATATTCTTAATGGTTTTCAAGAACCTCAGAACAGATTTCGTTGATACTTTTCCTTTCATTCAACGTAGGTTGAACGACAGACTAATGCACATCACCTTCAACATGGGTCAATGTAAACATCCGCTACTTTCAAAGATGACAATTTGGAATATTGAACCGTAAATCAGAATCCGGTAATTCATTAAACAAACGTAGGTATTGTATTAAATGTTAAGAATCTACCTTTGCATTCGTCCCACGATTGAAAAATTTCAAGTGTGAGCAATTTGTACGAAAACGAACACAGAATTTTACTTCAATAATTATGCATAAAACATTTTTTTTAAAAATTGTACATCTATGGAGAAACAAAAAAAAAAAAAATTAAATTAAATTAAATAAAAAATAATCAAATGAAACACTCGAAAAATACATGATACAAACAAGCAAATTTTGTACAATGTGATAAATAGGCATATCACTGTGACAATTTTGCGTACGACCATACGCAATTGGTGTCGGTATGTTAATTTTTCTGGCTTAAATTGAATTAAAAAAATTAAAACACATTTTAAAAAATCACGTTACAAAAACGTAACAAAACGAAACATGAAACACTAAAAGTAGGAAAGAGGTATGTAAAAACAAAACGATTCGTCAACGCGGCTCATTTACAGTTTTTTAGCCCATAAAAAAATTTACAAATAACACAAATACAATTTATATCGTAATTCATAAGGTACGTTATGTATACTGTACACAATGGCGTGAATAAAAACAGAATTCTCGCATAGCAGTCATGAAATTTCAGCCTGAGCGCACGTCAAGTACAGAAGAAGAAACCGTCCAGCGTTCATTAAAATGAAAATCGATAATCGTCTAGCAGTGAGTATGTAATTATTAGCAGATCCAAAATAGTTCGATGATTACTCAGAATGTATCGACCGAATCGAAAACATGATCACAATTCAGCAGTTCAGAGAAAAATTACGTTAGTTCGTCACCTCATACGTGATGCGCAATAGCAAATATAAACTGCTTGTTACGTTAAAAATCTTGATTCGTCAAATCCTTCAGCACGAAGGTAAATCTCGAAAAACCGAAAGCCAAGTGTTAGGTACGCCAAATTCTGGTTATAATTTTACTTCATTCACAAAGGCATCGTGGTTTCAAATTTTTCAGTCTTCATTGTTGTATCGACATTGTTGATTCATCCACGCACACCGTGTTCTTTGTAATAACGAAGTAATTAGCGTAGATAGCTTTACTCCATCAAGAATGTTGGATGTAACATGAAAATTACGTACTCAGGTATCTGGAATTCGGCGTAATCAACTTTTGATTTTCCGTTTTTCTACCTCGACGTTCGTACCAAACCAACATTAGTTTTCACATTTTCATACACGTCCTAGATAATGTGAGTAATTACATAGTTTTGAGGATTTGACGTATGGTATCACGATTACGATGCACGGTGCGAATGAGTACAAAACATGCAGTGCTTAGAGTAGGTACAAAAATTAGGCAGGTTGACCGAAAATTTTTCATAGTGAGATGGTACTACCATTGTAACTTCGCAATTGATTTAACACTCAACACAAAGCGTAGTAATGTAGAAAGAATATACGCGAAAATATTATCGTTGAAAGGATTACACAAAAAATGTAAATAGTGTGACAAAAGTTCGTATGCTTGACGGAGTAAAGCGATTTTATGGGTTTGTTGCTGACGATAATGATGATGATTTCTTATTTTCACCATAAAAAAGATGACCAGAAAATTGTAACTCGAAAAAGGGATTTAACATATGTGTGTTTTAGTAATGGCAATTCGTACTGTACTTCACCGATCTACCTGAAATTTTGACCAGATACCGTCCTTGAGTAGTGCTACAAATGGGTACAAAAAGTTCGAAAAACGAAGCTTCATTAGCACTGTATACTCACTTCAAATTTTTAAACGCGAATATTTCAACAGAAAAGTCGCACAAATTCTGCTTTCAAGTTGCAATACTCGAAGGACGACGATGATACGTCATCTTTGAATAAAATGATTAAAAAAAAAAAAAAAAACAACGGTAACGAAAAGAAGTAACATGAAATAAAACAAGAGAATAACTTCCAACGGAAGCTAAAATAAAAGTGAAACTAAAAAATCGATTGGTTAATTATCAGATTCAGCGAATCTATCATTTATCTATTCATTCATTCATTCAGTCAGTCAGTCAGTCAGCCAGCCAGCCAGCCAGCCAAGGGGGAGGAGGAACACGGCATATACAAACATTCGTATCTTCCATTCAGCGGAAAACATTGAATCATGCACGCGGATGTAAAGGAATAACCCAGTGCACGGTATTTCGGTCAATTTCGAGTAAACCGCTGGATATGTGCACATAGTACAAGGAAGCAGGTAGCATTGAAAGTTTACGAATGCAAAGAGAACAGTTCTCAACGACGCAGAGGCCGTAAAATCAGTTTTTTTCTCGAGGCTTGTTTGCAAAGGGCGAGGATGCAACGCTGGTAGCTGGCTACTGCAGAGCCCGTTGCACGCGATCAGATTACTAACAATGACAGCTACGCCTTGGCAACCAATAATCTATCGTCGATAATGTGCAAATCCTTCTGATTTGTTACGAATTTATTAATAGCGTTAGTGGTAACCAGGGCGGTACATCTGAGATCTAAGTATTTAAGCGCGTTACACTTCGAAAGATGGTCCAAAGAAGCATCTGTAATGGCCGAACAGCCCGATAGATTGAGCCAAGTTAACGTGGACAAAGTGGTGGCCGGCGAGGCAGTGAGTTGTGCTATGCCCGCATCGGTGAGACGAAAGCATTGCGACAAGTCCAAAACGGACAACATGGGAATATTTTGCACGATATAACGCAAAGAGACGTCAGAAATTTCGCAACCGGCTAGTTTCAAGGTGCGTAAATTTCGCAGACGTGACTTGGTATCAATAAGACCGGGTCTGGTGTCTTTAGGTGGTGACAGTATGTCTCTAAGCGAGGCGTCATTCATGCCCGTAACAAAGCTCAAATCGAGCAACGTTAACGGCGGACAATTGCACGTTCGAAGAGCGGCAACACCGTTCCAAGAGCAACCCTGCAGCGACAATTCTCTGAGCTGCGGTAGCCGGGCGATTAGCCATTCTAGCTGGCGTTTAGCGATGGCAGTCCAGTCCATGATTAAGGTTTCCGGCTGCCGTCTGGCTATACCAGCCAAGCAAGAGGCTGTCAATCGTTTGCTAGTGACGTCCATTTTTTTCCATAATGAAGGATCAATACTGACAGTGGACCAAGCTTTGCACACCAAAGCGCACTTGGCTAACTCATTGGACGTTAACCATTTGAATACTAGAAGAAGTGCCGATTGCGTCATATACGTCGGTAGCGAACCGCACTCGGCATTAGCTACTTTATTCGCAACAGGAGCCGGTCGGACCGGATACAGAGGACGTTTCAACGACTTCATCGAGTTGCCAGTCAACTGGTTGGCTAGCTGCGTCCGTAAAGCCAGTTTACGAGGTTCTGTCGTTGCTGTTGCCGTAGCCGTTGTGGACGTTGTGGTAACCACCGCCATAGATGATACGATCGAAGTCGGTGAAGCCACCGAAGTGGTTGTCGTTATCGCAGTGCTGGTTGTTGACGCGACTGTCGTTATTTTCAACGACGAGGGTGTCGTAGATAAAGAAGACGCCGATAGCAATGACGACGCAGTTGAGGTTGGCAGCAGCGTTGCATGAGGCGACGATGGTGTGGTGGACGAAAACGTTGTTACCACGGCCGTCTTAGTAACAGCTGCTGAAGTTACCGTAGTGATCGAACTGCAACTATTTGTCGACTCGTCGACATTTTTCACATTGTCTTCGTTGACACGCTGTGAAAATAGAATATTCAATCAAAGATTTGCGAATATTCAACGCGAAAAATGTTCAATTTCCCCGTGCGAAGACTTACAGCGTTCAAAATATTATTTTTCGTTTGTTCGCTCGAATCAATTCTGCGTTTTTTAGCCGCACTACAGCTTGGAACTGCTGAAATCGTCGAGGGAGCTGTTCTGGCATCGTTACCCTCTGAATCAGAATAGTCAGAGTCCTCCTGAAAAAAGGGACAAAAAACTCGCGGATTTTAATAACAACCGTTGCTGCAGTGCGAAATGTGAAAATTCCAAGCGCGCACACTCACCGACATGCGTCTCAAGTCAGAGGATTTCTGGCGTGCTCTGAAATGTCGCGGCTGTAAAATGAAAGCTGCACATTATTCAAGGTATAGGACGCGTACATTTAGAATCGAAAAACGGCAACTTGCGAGGACGTTAGCTGACGAAGATCGTTCACACGTCTGTCCAGCAGCTTTCGATTTCGATAAAGATTACCAAACGAAATATAATAAAACGCGAAAATCACTTCGTCGAAATTCCTTCTCGTCGAACGGTGTAACACTAATTCTAAACAATGGTGGGTGGGGTGGCAGAGAGAGAGAGAGAGAGAGAGAGAGAGAGAGAGAGAGAGAGAGAGAAAATCAGATTTCGGCTTTACCTTGTATTCGATATTCTTCCCCTCTTTGCAGCATTTGGGGCATTCCCAACTATTCGGTAAATCTTCGTTGACAACTCCTTCGATATCGGGAATCTAAAATTTGAAAAACAGCGTCGTAAAAACACGTAGTGCGCGTACGTGGGTAGCGATTATAGAAACGCAGCAGCATTCATTACATCAACGCAATCTATAGGTACAAACCAAGTGCCAATACCACTTACCATTTTCGAGATACAATCCGGATGTACGATTTCGTAGCATACGCTGCATTCCATCAAACTGCTCGGAGTTTCTTTGCTCAGCTTCTGAATAGGTACGACAATTTGTTGGCCCCATCCGTCTAAGGAACATATCATACAAGCAGCGGTTACCGGTAACATAGGCTGAAATCACACACACACGCGCACACACACACGCCGCTAACACGTAAGTGCATCGATGGAATGAACTAAGTTCTACGATAACGGTAGAGTACCTAGGCTATCTGTTTACCTACTTCCTTGCTTGCTGTCTTAATTGCGTACTGACTTACTTGTTTTGTTAGTTATTTAGCTTACTCGTTTACCCATTCTTTCATTTCGTAAAAATTTATAACACACGATAGATAAATGCGTACTGTATGGGTATGGGTATAAGTATAGCCGAATGAAAAGAAAAACACATTCGGAAACTGGCACAGAAACGTAGCAATCTAAATTAGTGAATTTGAGCCAGTTACGAAGACATCAGTACAACGAGCTGGTACTCGACCAACGTAAGACGTACCACTTGTTAGGCGATTAAACGAGAGTATTGGTAAATAAGGCTGCAGTAAAAGTGCCCAGCCGTCATACGCGAGCAATCTTATCGAGATTTCAACTTTGAACAGGTAACGTAAGTCACAGTGGTGTTATGGGTATGCAGATGCGAATGAATGCTAGGATTTAATTGCGCGGACGAGTAGAGGAAATTTTTCGTGGGGAGTGCAGAAGTGATAACGGGTTAATAGCTCCGTTCTATCTTAGCCGAATGGGATCGTAATACATACGAAAATGATACGACGAGAAAAGAAGATCCGGTAAAACGAATCGGTACGACGTGACGTTGAAGAAGGTGACATTTACGGTAGTAACAATAACCAGACTTGTATTATCGAAATTTACGCAACACGCGTTTGCTATTCAACGCAGATCACTACAGTTTACATAATTATACCGTCTCGCTAATGTGATGTAGGTTCGCGTCGGTAGGTAGGCGAGTAAGCGGTTGAGTAAGATGTACTAAGTAGGTAAACATGGAGGCAAACATAAAACACACTTACTTGCAAACACTGTCGCATAACGCACGTTTGTTTGGCTCGGCCAGGACCACCAAATTTGACCATATCGTGACAAAATGCGCACTCGCCGCAGTCAGCTTGTTTACACGCTTGGCAGTTTTTACAACGCGTCCGCCTACGTCGCGGTCCGTTCAAACTTATTCTCGAACTACTGTGTTTAACAATTTTCACTTTAGATTCGTCTTCTTCGCATTTGTGGGATTTCCTCGGCTTTTCCTATCAATCAACGGTAAGAATAGACGATTAATCGACGATATTGCGTCTACGACTGGAAACCAAGTGCCGCGGCAAGAGGCGTCCGTACGATATACCGGACCGGACAATGCGCACATCGTATCGTACTTATATTTGTCTTATACGGCGTAAACTCTCACCTGCGGCGGAAGAACAGGACGACCCGTAACAGACAGATCGGGATTGTCGTGGCAATGTAATTCGATTAGCGTACGAACGTCCTTGATCAAAAGTATAGGATCGCTGATGAGATCGGGAACATTTTTCTTATTAGCAGGCAACGTGTAAACGTACTTGATGATGGCTTTTAAACCGTGCAATTCCTAAAACATACCATCGAATACGCAAAACTTCAGTATGCACGCCTGCATTCGACTAATGTTTGCCATCGTGTCGAGAGAAATTTCACGTCAAAGGACAGCGGAGCCACTGTGGCTATATTTTCAAATTTCATTTTCGGATTAATGAAAATTCAACTACTATTTCCAATCGCTATGCCACCAAAGATGTGAAATACGTCAACTTTTTTCACACTCGAGCTCCGAAGATATCGTACCCCCTAGCTGTTCCCTTCAACACCCGTCCCGCATACAAAATAGGCGCGGCTGCTGACTCGATTACCTGCGGCGTTAAATGAACGTGTTCGTTCGGTTTCACATTCTCTCGATTATCGTGAATATTTCCGTTTCTTTCTCTCAGATGAGATTTGCCCAACAAACAATATACATATCTTTCGAGAACGTACCACAGCATCTCGGTAAAATAAGGATAGCGGAATTTATGCGGAACCTGGGGATGGAAAAAGCAAAATTCACAAATTATATTCATTATAAGTTTGGGCTGCATTGGACCACTACCAAGACAATAGGTTGTAGCGAAAAAAAAAAAAAACACTTATTTTGAGTGGAAAAGGCACCGTACAAAAGTTGAGCCCGATATCTGAACGGGGGAGGGGCGATGCTAGCAGGTCGCTTTCGAAAAAAATGAAGTTTTTCTTGATTTTGGCTTACTTGACTCCTCTAGAAGCTTCGCACGATATATCTAAAAGGTGCGATTTGAATTTCTTCCGTCTTTCTGACCTATACCACTATTAGGGTTAAAAATGAGCGTAGAAAGTTCGCAGGTCGCGAAAATCAAACTGCTTGGACCCGTGGTAGCATGTTAAAAACGCCAATTCTCAGCTTCCAATGTTGATTTTTCGATTTCTTTTTACGAATTTTCAAAGATTTTCTCTGCAAAACCATACACTAGAAGTAACATTTTGTACACGAATTACAAATAGATCTTTGAAAATCGTAATAAATCGTAAAATCAATGCGGAAAGCTGAAAATTTGGATTTGGATGGGACGTTTTTAATACGCTCTTTCCTACCATCTAAGTTTCGTCAAAATCGGAGTACCGCAGTTCACGCGATCTGCGAACATTCGAAGCTCATTTTGAACCCTAAAAGTGGCGGTATCCAATCGAGCTGCAAATTGGTCAGGGAGACGCAGAAACTCAAATCGCGCATTTTAGATAAACCGTGCAAAGTTTCAAGAGGAGTTAAGTAAGTCGAAATCGAGAAAAACATTTTTTTCGAAAAAACCTAGTTTGAGGACATCTTAGCATCGTCTCCGTTTGAGATATCGCGCTCCATTTCGGTAGGGTGTATTTCTCGCTCGACATAACGATCCTCAGTGAATACGGTCAAAATCGGAGCTATGTTTTTCTTTTCTTCGTTCTACCCAACAGAACTGAACAAGCGCACACAGCAACAAACCAACGATTACCACACGCGTATACGAAAACGTTGACGGAAACGTACCTTGGTAGCATCTTCGACTTGGGCGATGCGCAGCTGCTTTTCTATTCCGAATGAATGTAAGAAATTGCCGCCGAAAACCAAAGAATCTTTCAAGGTATACACGGCGTGTATCCATCCGGTGGGTATAAAGAAAGTATTGCCTTCGGTTAGTACAACACGACCACATTTCTCCACGGTATCGCCGAAAAATATATCGCCTTGTTTTCCAGACAAAACCCATTGTTCGTACAGTTGGATATTATGTTCGGTAGGAGGTATCAACCAAAACACCTACGCAAATCGAAAATACCGATGTAAGTGAAACGGTACGTACTCTGCGCGATACTGCGATCGTACGTGTACTAATGAACATTCGACACGACCTTTCTTCCTTTCAAAATATGATACCAAACGGAAGTGCCGCCAAAATCTATGTGAAAGTCCGTATAGCAGCCTTTGACTGACATTAAGCAATATTTTTGCACTTTAGGATACATCATTTCATCTAAAGCGTTAGTTGATTCTTTCTGAGCATCTTTTAAATGACGCGGCCAAACGCAGTCGACCCAGTCTATCAACCGTACCTAGGAGTAGTAAAAAAAAAAAATGAATAAAAAAAAAAATATCGATGATGATACCAATAATTAATAACAACAATTGCTTAGGTAAAAAAAAGTTATTTCAAAGCAGCCACACAAAAACCCGCAATCGGCAATAGTACAATAGTACGACGAACAGTGAAGCGTTCGCTGTACTGAGTAACATTTTTTTGAATGAAAACAACTCGTCATTACTATATAAAACGGTAATAACTAACAATGTTCGGTCTTCTGATGTAATTCTCCAATCTTGTGTGACTGAATTCCAAAGAAATAACATTGAGCAATTTATCTTTATGCGAATCGTCGTAATATTTCTGCCATTCTTTCATAGTCATTTCAAAATTTTTTTGCGTAGCTACGTCCATGACATCCAGAACTCGACGAGAGCCTGCACAGTGCCACAGAACGAACACATACAATAAAAACACGTAGAAAAGTAACACATTACGCAATACGAAAAGAGAATAACATCTTATTGCTCGCTCCTGATAAGTTCAACAGCTCAGCCAAAATTAAGAGTAGCTATTCGCATCTTCGCAATACACTTCTTTCTCGAGTAGCGTATAGACCTAATTCATAAGACACTGAAACACCGTGATGGAAACCTCCTGCTCTAGAGGGTGAAGGGATCACGGTTGGAATTCCTCTTGCGTTTCCCTGTACAGGCGCCGATCACGAATTCTAGCTCTCGATGGTCATTGTGAACAAGTTGGGCAGGAATTAGTGAACAGTGCTTCTGACGGAGAAATCTTGAGCAAAGCTCGACAAAAATTTCAGTAATCTCGTTACCGCTGTTACCCGCTGACTTCCTCCTTACTCAATTCACGTCCGAAAATTACCGTTGTTCTTCTTTACACCTGATTCTCCGTATCACGGTGAATGTAGTGCTGGTGGTTGCGGGGAGAGGGGAGGGGAGAATTATGAACAAAATTTGCTTAGGGGTACCAGAATGCCATTTAGAATGATAGGTCAATCAGAAGGGAAGACATCTGCGTTTTATCACTTTGTGACCTTGAAATAAGATCGTCTCACGTACGACCCTCCTCAAAGTTGTGTTAGCGGAATAGAAATTTGGCATGCGCATTTAGTAGCGGGTCCGAGTTGCGCTACTCTGAGATTTCAACTATTCATCCCCACTCGCTACTCGTACCAGTTACTACTCGCACTCGCATTCATACTCGTTATCATAATTATTACTTATCGTTCTCGTTATTGCTTACTACAGTGCAACAAGTGTTTCAACTGCCTTTCCAACTGCTCGCTGTTTTAACAAGTCGAATAAAACGAGCGATTCATCGCTACTCGTATTCAGACGAGTCAACTGGCCAGGTCAGCTCAACTCACTAGTGCAGGTCTCCAGTAGGCACACGTCGTGTAAGCGAGATGAGCATGATATCCGCCACTCGCTACCTCGCAAAGTGTCTAGATGTCTATTGTCCGTTCACAATAGTTTGAGCAATTTTAGAGAAATACATGGCTGCAAGCCTATATGAAAAGGTCCGGCACCTTTCCGTGTGCCGCCACATTTTTACATTTATTTCATTTCGAGTTGCTTCACCGCCTTCCACAAAGTTTTTGCGTTGCTTTTTCAGCCTAATTTCCGTTAAATAATGGAGATAGGCAAATTTCCTATTTATGGAATACAGAAAAGAGCGTTCTGCAATGTATTTTTGAATCGGTGCAAGGGGTACAGGTAGCGAGTATCATAGCGAATAGATGAAATCCCAAAAAAGCACATGTAGGACACACCAGCTGCCGAAAAAGTGGCATGATCTACATGAACTTCGTTGACTTTCAATTCACAGAATTAAAAGAAAAAATCATTCATGCTTTTTTACGTAATCGTAAATCTTTTGGCAGAAGTAATACATACTCGGCCACCAAAAAAAAAAAAAAAAAAAAAAAAAAAAAACTTCATCTTTTAAAACAAACTTTTCACCAAAGTAAACATTTCTCCTCGTCATTCCCAATCAAATACCGATCAAACCCTAACGGTCGACATTGATACATAGCAAAATGATCAATGCAAGAAAAAATAAAGATAAAATGGATATTGACGATATGTAATGGCGAGTAAGTTTCTACCAAAAAATCAAGTAAACGTCTATTCGTTCTTTGTCGCCGAAGTCATCATAGTTCGCTCTCCTTTAGCTTCCTTTTCTCTCTTCTAGTAGACTCACTTAGTTTACATTCGGCAAACTAACTTTTCTCTCATTTTTCTTTCAGATACCATCGGAACCTACAAATAATTTACAGATTTCATCGTTGCCTTTTCTCATCTAATTTCTTTCTGTATACTTGTTGTGATCCTTCCTTTTTTTCGTTTCCCAGCGCTAGGGCTTTCCGCCATTTTTCGTCGTGTAATTTTCCCATCTCATTTTTTTTCAAAGTCACGAAACCAGCCTCCCCAATCTTGACACATCAGGCGGTATCATTCAACATGATCAGCACCTTCTGGTGGCTTGCGAACAGTCGACAGCCTAAAAGCTGACTAGTTTAAAGTCTACTCACCCAGCGACGAATAGAGGTGAGGCGAGGATGATATGATGTGCGAATCGTTTTTTAGGATATTACTCATTGTTTGAGGATCCACACGATGGTTGACACTATACTATTGATGAGTATTTTTAACCGTACTTTCTCGTACAGAAAAGAAGGTTAATACGGTCACTTCTAGGGGGATATGGGTGATATGGCCTTTTTTTTTGTTCCACATTTTCCGAAGCACAAGAAGCACGTAGAAAGACAAATGATCGCTCAAAAGATGCATCTTGGAATGCAGATCAGGATGACGGAGCCCATTTTTTAAAATATGAAACAACAGGCGATAGTTAATTAAAAAATTGTATTTTCGTTCGTGCACGTTAGCGGTTTTTGATCAATACCTTGCATGTTATTCAATATTTCAAATAAAGCTGCCCGCACTCTGGCTGAGTGCGGTCAAAACCGGATTTTCTACCTGTATGAAAGTTTTAATAACACACAGAGTTTTCCATATTATCAAGAACCCCTCTCTTCTTACACAACGAAGAGAATTGAATCCCGCGACATGCTGTCTTCAACAGCTCCATTTCTATTTTTAAACGATATTTTTTCAAATTTCAAGGAAGCAGGATTTAGAATTATACGTTTCGGATTCAGTTCGGTGATTGTACGATTATATAAACAGGTAACTCTGTTAAAGAAAAACAGCGCACTATTGTTGTGCGTTGTAATATTTTCTGTAGAAAAACTAGAAAAAGGAAAATGCAGGAAGTGTAATCGGTAAAGCACAATTTTTTCAAAAATTATACACCGCTGTATAAGAGATTTGTATTTATTTTGTGAAGTACATTTCAACATTAAAAATTTATGACCAAATTTCATTTTGTGTCTGTATAACAAGTGCAAAGCAATAGTTATTCATTTCTCAGGAATGTTTCATGTCGCGGGATTTCCTCTTTGTTGCATAAGAAGGGAGGGGTACTTATTGATGCGGAAAACTGCGTACATTATTAAAACTTTCATACAGGTAGAAAATTCGGTTTTGACCGCACTCAGTCGGAGTGCGGGCAATTTTATCATTATTATTATTTTTTGAATAGCACTCATTCACACGATGGTTGACAATGTAGTAGAAGCGTGCTCCTCATGAAACTTTGAAATTCAATATTTCGATCTCTAGGGGACCATTTGGTCTCAAAATTTAGTCTGCTCTGACGACTCATGGTCTCAACTTAAGGTGACAATTACTAGAAAATCGGTCTGTTTTTATTCGAATTATCGCGTCAGAAAATAAATAAAAATAAATAAACAAACTAACAAACAAACGAAAAATACAATCAAAACAACAAAGAAATAATGACGATCGCAATAGCGGTCTGGGTATACTGAAAATCATCGCAATGCGTTGCTTTCTGAGCCTAATTTCGCTAAGTAAAGGAAATATGCGCATTGTTCATTCACAAAACAGATTTAGACACACTAGTGTGACTTATGAGCGCACTTTTCTTCCTCAATTTTTGTTGGTTTTACTTTTCACAAACTATTTCAACTTACGATTGAATTTCAAATCGTTTCAATCTGTATTGCAACAGTTTGAAATTGTTCCAAATTGTGATTCTCATGAATTTAAGAGACACTCGTAACGAATTTACTCAAGAAAAACTGAAAAACATTCTACTTTGAAAGCTCAACTCACTACGTCTGTAAAGTCCTATAAATAGTGACAAAGCGATAAACATACATTGTATTCGATGAATGAATGGAAAAAATTGACCAATCACGACATTAGAACTCAAAAACATAAACATACCTGTCGAATCAGAAAAATTCGAATGATCAGAAGCCTACAAACTTCGAACTCGTTCTCCTTAAAAACGGCGAACTTTTAAGAAAAATTTATTAGAACCAAAGTTAAAGAGCGTATAAATTTTTAACCATCAAGTTGCCCTTCATTTTTCTTTGTGATCCACCACTAGCGAGATATTGGTGAAAAATTTTGAGTTTCGAAAGCTCAGCTTATCCGTGCACAAACTGACTTCAAAATTTGATCAACTCGTCTACTACACACAGACATATACTAATCGTTATACAAATTTCAAGTCAATCTATCAACTTCAACAACAGTACTGCGACATCCAATGCTTAACACTTACACCAGCCAAGTAGAATGCACTAGGTCTATCAACTCGTGAACGAAGTATGTATTATGCAAAACGAACAGCCACCAATTCCAACACACGAATAAAACACGAACGCAAATCTACAGGCAAAACTATTTGCGAACATCAATAATACATAGATAGGTGACAGAAACAGATGCATTACCTACGCACGTTCTCACGTCGTTTATGGTAAAAGTTGAACTAGGAACCTGCAACCCTAAACCGGTTTTCTCTTTAAACAAAATCGGCGTATTGAAGCCATATCTCTGTAAGTAAGCTAAATTGAAGTCTGAAACAAAACAACCATACAACATGAACATGATATGATACATAACGATGCAAAATAGAATCGAACTGCCGGCGCTACATATCGTTTCGTGAATCGGCGAATCCGTAGGGTACACTTGTAGCGAAAAGCAATATGATGCTAAAGTAAGAGAGAGTAAACGGCATCACATCTCTACGTCATACTGTCAATGAAAACCAGGCTATTATTAAAATTGGCGACCAAAAACTACTGATAACAATAATAAATAGTGAAAAAAAAATGAAAAAAAATTGTATATGACAAACGCATATTCTTGTAGCTATTTTTCTCACGACCGCCTCTTTATCTAGCCCCCATTTTATACATGAACAGTTGAACACAAACCAAACGATTTCGTTTTAACATACCCGCTACCTTGTCTCACCGCTAACAGATTACCACAGTCCAACCATCCGTATCTAACCATGCTAGCGAATCTGAACCACAGTTCTCTAGCCATATATCAACGCATGTAAAACTCTCATAAAATTTTTTATACGACTCCTATGAGGCTGAAATTTTTGCTACAGCATCCTTGGGTTTAAACTACACTTCTTGTAAAAAATTTACTATCCTACATTACTTGGGACACTTTTTACCGTGTTCACAAAATTTGTGCACATGATCATGATCATGATTATCATCGATGTATGTACAATTGTACATATATAAAGCTAAAACCAAAAAAGTCAGAAAAAATTCCGGCGCCTTTTCTACGGTACTTGAGGGCAAATTTTTTTTTTTATGGATCCCTCAGAAAATTTCTTTCTTAAAAGAAATATGAACCGGGTAATTCAAGAAATTTAAAATACTCAAACTCTGAGCTTAATTTTGAAATATTTTAGAAAATTTTGGTTTTTTGGATCCAATTTTGCTCCTAATACAACTATATGTTTCATTACGATCGTAATGTTTGGAATGAGTTTCCCTATCGATTGGGCCAAAAAATCGATTTCGATTTTTTCGATTTGTGGCCCTATTTCATAGAGAGCATCACATTCATGTCGTGATCAGCATATTCTAAAAGTAAATTTTAAATTTCAAGAGAAGCGTTTCATTAGTGCTACAAAAAAAGAGAAAAACAATGAAAAAAAATTTACCTGCTCCATTCATTTCTTTAACAAAGTTTTGGGAAAATCTTGGAGCTTCTACTTTGTCTGCAATACTGAACACATTGATATTGCCGTCGATATCGTCATCACCTAGCGCCCATTCGTCTGAGTACAGCTTTCTTTCTTTGCGAACTCTCTAAAACAGTAATTCTTATGAAAATATTTAGGCATAACTACATTACCCAGTACTTTCTTACACACTGTGATTGTTCATCAACCCCAAGATTCCGGCATTAACATATGCGCAGATGTTCATATCTAGTACCTTCATTTCAGCACAGATTAGCATGCTTCGATTAAGTTGAAGTACATATATTTTATGTAGTCACAGTCGTTTCCAACGTAAATGGAAAAAATTTAAGGCGTATGCGTTCCGAAATTCTTACTTTCGTGTTTCATGAAATAAGGTATACCATACTGTACACACACCACAACTAAACCTACAAAGCTTAAACCAGGTAGGTAGATAAATGAAATGTCCAGCTTCCTACGCCTTTGACAGCCGTGACTTTTCAAACCCAAGCCTTCCCTACTTAGGTCCAAAGAATCGATTTTTTCGACGCTTGTGCATTCGTAGCGGTTTATTTGTTTCTTTCTATTCTGCTATTGCAATCAGCCTGGTTTTTTAGCATCTGCATACTATTGTTTGTTTGATGACTCTCAAATCCGACATTTCGAGTAAAACTAAACAGATTGAGTCGATATATTTTGAGGTGATTTGGTGGACGGAATACCTCACGTGATAAGTACCATTAAACTTGACTCACCAACTTGAAATTTTTATAGTGATTAGATAACACATTGGAGAAGAGCTGTGCAGTTTTTTTTTAGGTTGAACCGCGCGCTGAGAGTTGAGAATTCCAAAAGTTTTTCTAGTTGTTTATACATATCTCGCGAACGGCGTATCTTAAGCGAAAAATGATGGCAAATCGATAATTCTGTAATTTTTTCCACAACATTTCGTCATTTTTGAAATAAATGAGTTGTAAATAGAAATGTTGTAACAGGTTCGAATTTTTCAAACGGATGAAAGCTCCCTTAAGTTCAAATTCCGGAGTGAAGAGAATGAATGGTTGCATTTTCAAAGATATTATTGAAGGTATACATACAGCTAGAGCGTCTGTATTGTGAAAAAGTTAGAATAAAGGTTCAAAAACACGGCTTTTAAACCTTTAAAACTGCCAAGTAAGAATTACGAATTTTTTCAAGATGCATACTAAAAATTGACAATCTGCGTTGGATCATGGTCGCGGCGCATCGGGTATTCTTCCGAATAATAGCCACCTTGGGCTTGCAAAGGAACGAAATTTTCAGTTTAAAATTCCAATACAGGCGTCCGTCTGAAACGTTGCTTGAATATTCGGAATCAGATATGACGCTATCCATATAAAACCCGAAAATATATACATGTGAACGCAATACAAACAACAAACTTACCGCGTGTCTATTAAAACGTTCATCACGTGAGGAAGATGGTTTCGAACTTTCTTTACGACAGATAAGTTTTTCATCGTTCGAAGACGAAGATTCAGGTCCATCACTTTTACGAGGTCGTCCACGGGGACGACGAGCACAATTCGAAATCGAATCGAACTTCGACATGATCTAATTAATGCCGCTGGTCGATTAGCATGTACCGAAACCACAGGCGCAAAAACAAGAAATGAACGGAGAACACAAAGCGTGAAATGGTGAAGCGTACGTTGTTTCATGCATCAAATGAGCAGTTCTGATATCACACAGCATATACAGAACATAATATAACTAGAAGTAACAAATTGCGATGATTCGATTAATTTGTCAGTACAACCACGAATTCGTAATACGATTGACGCGTAATACTCAGCGACACACCAGCACTAATAAGTACATACGACGTCGAATAATCGCGGTGACGAATCAGCGATTATGATAACGATGTTGATGTTCAGCGTTCAGTTGGTGATGACGACTACACTAGAAAACAAATGAATGGCCTTTAATTTTGACATAGCGATCCGCGCACATTCCCGTACATGCAACGTTGAACTTCTTCCGATAAGCAACACAATGATGAAAAAAATTACCAAATTAAAATTTAAATGAGAGAAACAGGGCACGAAGCGTCCTTTTAAACGGCAGCAAATCATCCAAACAACCTACATAAACCATTTTGTATAGAATGTATAAACACCAGGTTGTTGTTGATTTGCCGGACCAACACCGTAGCTTCACTGGGTAACTACAATGAAGGTGTAATCACAGATCAAAAACTGAAGAATCGAAATTATACTGATAGATAGAGTGCGCTGTAGAAGCCTACTTGTACAAGCCACTAGGACATGAAAGAAGCAGTGTTGCAAGAACACACTCATCAAAGTTCTGAAAAACATTTGTTTGTTCTTAAAAATTTGAAATGCGTTCTTTTTTAGAACGTTCATTCATCTTTGCGAAAATTTGCGTTTGTTCTTCTGTTCTCGTTCTTTTGATTTGCGTTCCTGTTTTCATTCCCATTCGCATTTTCAAAAACAAAAAAATATATATATATATGTTTTTTCCAGTATTGCAAGAACGCATCTTATTCCGTCCTAAAATAACGCGTTCTCGTTCTAAAGAGTTCCAACTTCGTTCATTTCAAGAGCGTTCATTAACTTCACTTCGTTCAATGAGCATTCCTGTTCGTTCTCCGTTCTTCATTCTTTCCCTGACGTTCTCATTCCTATTCCCGTTCTCCCTAATTTTCTGTTATATTTTCAATTAAAACCTGGCTATTACAGTCTTACAACCAACAGTGGATGAATGGGGGGGGGGAGGAGATATCATCAAAATCTGTTTTAGATCACCAAAAGATCATCAAGACGTTTTTTTAAACCATGTCAGATATATATTTTTATTTATTTATTTTTTTTAAACATAAAAATCATTTACTATGCTTAGTATCTACCAAAATCGCTCTAATCTGGTCGATCAGCTTAGTTTGGCAGCGAATTAAATATATATGTGTGGGATTGAGCTTGGATCAAAATTCAGGGATATCCCAATTTTAGGGAGAGGGTGCTGAGAAGTCAAAAATGCAAAAATTGTCCCTTTTTAAGCCAATTGACAAAGAATCAAAAGTTGTACAATATAACCAAAAATCAACCTTCGAAGTCAATTAGGATAGGAGATATAAGGATATTCCTTCTTTTTGACCATGAAAAAAGGCTTTTCCTCCTCTATCTCGTCACTAAAATGAGCTAGGAAGTTGAAATTTGGAATGTACATTTAGTTAGGACCCTGCATGGGTCTTTTGGGAATTCCAATATTTTAGCTCTATTGCACCCTCTCACAACCCTGAAAAAAACAAATTGATTTTAGGCAGGCCAAATTGTGGCAAACACATTACAGAAAAAGTTAACTGAAGAACGAAGAACATAAGAAAATTTATGCTTCCTCTTTCCCGTTCTCATTCTTTTGAAACATTCACGTTTGTTCTTTCCTTGTTCTTCAAGAATCTCAAGTTATCCATTCTTATTCTTGGAACGTTGGCGTTTTCATGAAAAATGCGTTCAAACGTGTTCTTCGTTCTCGTTCTCGTTCCGTTTTTGCAACACTGGTTTTTTCATTACTAAGGAGAAAAAAAGGCCACTTCATACCTCTGTTGCTTGGATGTACAAACCAATGTTTTTATCCCTCTGAGATAAATTTTGTATTTAACAGGGGAAATCGTGGTTTTCAGGGATGCTTTGTGATACTAAGTATCATGATCCGTATCAGTTGATACTGGATTGAAGAGTATCACTAGGATCATGATCCGATCACGAAACTTGTTCTTTTTAGTTTTTTTTCTTTCCCCCAAGAATTGCCACATGATACATCAACACTTCATGTCATAATGACGTCATTACTCTTGAAAAGATGAAGAGTATTTTTTTGGTTTGTAATATCATCGCTTCAAAAAAACAAGCAGTAAAAGTATCATGATCTGTATCGAGTAATCCACTACATTTCAAATATTTACCCGATCTGGATCAATATGGATCATAAACATCCCTGCTGAATGCTATTAATGCACAGGTTTTTCAACATTTTCATAAGAACAGTTGAATTTAAAAGAAAATTCATATGGATTTTGAGATATAAATCACAATTTTTAACATATTTTATAACTTTTTTTTAATTTGCCATTTTGCCCTTTTATTTTTACTAGTAAAATGAAAGTAGCGTATCACACATGGTTATAATAACATACATTCATAACCATATTTTATAGTAATCTTTGGGATTATGTACTTTTACCATGCTTGATTTAAAGAGATATGAAGAAGAATACCAATGGAAAATTTCTCAAATGCAGTAAAAAAAAAAAGTAGCCAAGAACGAAGAATGTTGAAAATTTTAGCGTTCTTGCGTTCTATCTGAAATCATTTTTTTACATATTTGTTCAAAAATCTTTCACCGTGTTTGTTCTTGTTCTACGAATGAGAAAACAAAAAAAACCGTTTGGACACATTCTCTATTCCCATTTGCATTTCATTCTTGTAACGCTGCTAAAAATTTGAATTTGCTGAAATGTACATCAATTGACATTTCTATAAAGGTTTCAGTGCAAAACCCTATGCACATGTGTTGTAATTGTTTTCACTACTCGAATTTACCATAAAAATGTCGGAAATTGGTCGGAAATTCAATTCACTTCGGCGGACAATGCATTTTTGAAGACCACTGGTCTTCTTCATCTGTTCCTTGTACAATTTATTTATTATTACTCGGTTAAACCATGAGACAACGAAAGCGGAAAGGCCTAAAAAGTACTTACAACAAAAATTGACAAAACTAATCACGTTCATTTATCAATAATATACACCATAGAATTTAATTTAATTTTCAACGCATAATTTATAAATAGCACTGACCAATTAAAACTTTGGTAAATTTTATTCAAAACTTCTTTGAAACTTGCGTGAAATCATTCATCAGTACACTCAAGCAGAAAAAAAAGCTAACAATTTGCGGGTTTGCGCATGCGCATGGTGTTTTGCGCTCGAACCCTTTCAGAAACAGAAATGATGCGCGTTTCAAGATTTGGTATTACCAGTAGTAGTCCATGTATATATAGTCAAAAATTCCCAAACAATATTACAAAATGAAAAATTTTCATCTTGAAATTAGAGAGAAAATTGAATGACACACAGACCAAATTTACATTAGAGCTGACCTACAATGACATACAACATATCAAGAAGAATACAACTTGTACAATTTTTCAAAAGGGTTCCACTTTTGATGTAATAGTTCATAAGATATGGCCATTTTTGTGAAGTTAGGTCAAAAATGTAGATTTTGGGCTTTTTAGTGTTTCTGGTAGAGTGAACCTTCTTCTTTCAAAAGCGCACACCACAACTCAATCTTACCTTCTGTTAGTGTTCAATGGAGGGTGCGAAATCCGCGTAAATATTCAAATTAAAAAGTAAGAGTTATAAGTTTTTTCTTACAAAAACCTGACACCTATTTTTCTTAAAACTAGGTTTTTTGAAAGTTCAACTGCAAATGGTAATATCTCTGCAGATTTTGCACCTAGGAGTCTCGTTCTGGTTTTAAACGATCCAAAATTTCATCCAGTATCACAATTTGGTCTCAAATCAATACCCATTGGCGTAGATATATGCGGCCAATTAGAATAGATATATTCGGCTATGTTTTTACAAAAATTTAAAAAGTTTGTTATGCATTTATAAATATAAATAAACATTCATTCGATTTCTGAACTTCTTCATATATTCTAATTAATTCTAAAATATACTTTAATTAATTCTCAAGATACCTCAAAAGTGGACCTTATTAGCTAAAAGTCTGTTGGATTCTAGGGAAAGCACCACAACAGAGGGAAGAACTACCTTCAATAACACGTTCAAAACCAGTATTTACAACGGTTGTTTAGAGCTGCATGCAATGTAGGCTCTCAACGATCACGTCATACAACAGAATTTATATTTTTTATTAGTAAATACCAGACGTTAAAATTATTATAAATTTTGATTGATTATTTTGTTATGCTATACTATGCATATTTTTCATTGGTTTGATGGATGAAAATGTTATACTTATTCATTATTTGCACATTTTTAGACTTCAAAATTAAATTGAAATAAAATTATCAAAATATAAACAATATTAAAATATACCACATTTCAATAGCATCAGGAAATAAGCCTTCTACATGCTCATACATACATATTGTAAACTATTGTAAGACAAAATTTTGAAAAAAAGTTCAAATAAATACTTAGAAGGACTGTAAAAAAATAATAAGAACAGGTCGCAGGTGTAAGATGAGTTGAAATAAATGAATGATGAAAATAATATTCACGAGAAAAAATCCAACTTAATATATTTAAGTCAATATTATAATTTTTGAAACAACGAGGTTGACTCTACTTAAATTTAAACGAAAAACGACTACTGTGAGCTAATTTCGAATTTCTAGTGCCAATATCTTCATTCAGCTGACATAATATGCCCATATTTAAATTTTTAGAACATGTACGTTTGAAATAAAATGCAGAAAAAAACACATGAAGTTTTTTTATATAGGACATGATTACCAAAGTTCTACGCCACTTTGTTACATATACATAATTACAGGATTTTTTAATGAACCAGGTATCATGAGTGAAAAAATTCTTATTTTTTCCCTAGCAAGCCGTAATAGTCTTTTCTTAATATCAGAATGCCATAACCTCGAGCGTAAAATAATCGATTTGTGTTGTAATTAAAAATTTTAATAATTTTCACACTAATTATTTTACATTTGAGATTGATATTTTAAAAAACGATCACGCCTCGCGAGGGAAAAACTGAGAATTATTTTGTTCATGTTACCTGGTTCATTAGAAATCCCTTATATGAAGGTTTCACTTAATCTTGTAACGTACATCAAAATGAATCAATTCGCTATCAAAGACCGTGTCAGTTTTTGTGACGTTACAGGAGGTATATGTTTATATTGATTTAAAATTTCGAGTGGGAGAATCCGTGTTTTTCAAAGTTTTTCTCATTTTTTTGAAAATGAAGATTTAAAAATTTTTTTTCTAAACATGCTTTGAAGCATGAAATCACCTTTTAAATAGAAAAGGTTCCACTGGCGGATGTGCGATTGTTATAGATTTTTTAATAATATGAAAGGGTGGGAAAAGTAAATAAGTATATACTTATATGGTTTTGAAAGAGCATGAAAAAAAGGAACATTATTTAAAAATTGGAATTATTTTTCAAGTATTATAGTTTTTGAGATAATCTGAATGTAAAGTTAACAAACATCTACCTCAATTAAAAGTTTAGGACAGCGTTGAGTAATGGTGAGCTAGTGTCATATTTACATACATAATCTTGGAGGGGAATACTCTCATCAGTTCTTCTTTTCATATGTAGGACTACTCAGCATCATATCTTTCAGCTGAATTTCTCCCCTCCATCTTTGCACCAGTTCCGCCGCATTGTCTTCCAATTCTCCCCGCAGCCCCTCTCTAGAATGTATGTTCTCAACTCAGCACACAAGGTGGTTGCCTGTTGTCATGCATTCTAGGCAACTTGCATCATCCTGAATGCCCTATCTGGTGAGATTTGCCACCATGCAGGCACACCCTGTCCATAGTTGATTCAGGGTCCACCATGACGCATTGGGTGGGTCATATTCGTTTGCTAATTTTTTCTGGTGGGCCATGCCATCTACCTTTGACCACCTTGTTGTCTTGATTTTCGAGGGGTCATCTTTAAGAACAGTCATAATCTTAACATCTCTGCACTCTGTCCATGCATGGCATGACGTGTATTGCACTCAATTTTTGTCAAAATCTGAGAAAATTTTGATTCAAACTGATGAAAACACACATCTAAATATCTCTGGAGTGGCCCCACAGCCACCAAACTGTACTGGCCCACCGGGATTTTTTCAGTGTCCCAGTGGGTTCATCCAACTTTGGAGATATTCTCCTTTAGATTTTTATCACAGAAAAAATCTTAGCTACCAGATATCTGCCAGAGCACGACTACTTTATAAACTTTGTCTCAATAACCGGAATAGCTAGAAAAAATTCAAATTATTGAAATGCTCTTTTTTTCCTGTTCTTCCCTACCATATAATTATATATTCACTTTTTTTCTACAGTGAATTTTTCCCTTTCATTTGCTGACAAATCTGTAACAATCACATATCCACTATGGGAAATTTTCCTATTTAGGTACAAGGTGATTATTGCGCGAAATTTGAAAAATATTACATCATTTGAAAAGTAATTTTATGCTTCAAAACATACTTTTACAATTTTGTTTTAAATCTATGCTAAAAAAAAGCATGCATTTTTCCATTTAAACCAATACAAGCGAGTAACTGCACTGGTGACATCACAAAATCTGTATCTAGACCTTTCATTATTGGAGATGTTGATCACTATAGTCTGTTCAATTCAAATTGAGCCCAGATAATCAGAATAAAAAGGTAAACAATATTCTAAGAACCAATGAAATTGTTAAGAATCTGCTCAATATTAGATTTCTAGCAATCTGATTGGTTTATAATAATTATGTTTGTAGTGGTGATGGTTTAATTTAAATTGAACAACCAATACATCTTCGTTTTTCTTGTCACATTATTTCAAAAGTAATGAAATGATTAAAGGAAAGTGATGCAACTTCTTAAGAAATAAAAATAAAGAACTGCCTAAACTTCAGATGCAAAGAATCGCAAGAGAATGGGTACTTTTTTGGTGGAATTGCAATACACATTGACCTCAAATGTAACGGACTGCTAATGCTATGGAAAATGCTGTCGCGTTTTCAAGCATTGTTTTACGCGTCAAAAAGTAAAACTAAACTGCGCAAGCGCATAAAAAGGCAATCCAGTATGGGGAAACATGAGAAACGCGGTAATTTCAGTGTTCTTAATGTCTCACCGTACCATTTTGTCCAAATTTGACACGTAAAACGTCGCCTAAAAATCATCCATTAGAATTAGCAATCCATTAAACATAAGGTTGATGGCAATGCATGAATCCAATTTTCAAACTTCAAAGAATCATGACTCTAGATCATTATAAACCAACCAAATTGCTGTAAATCCGATATCCAGCAGATTTCTAGCAATTTCATTGGTTCATAGCATATCGTTTACATTTTTCATCTGACAACTAGGGCACAATTTACATTAAACAGACTATAAATTTCAAATTGCAAAGAATCGCTCCATCTCAAATCTGGATCAGCCACTACTTCAGAAGCAAAAAATGGGTATAAGCACTAAAGCAGATCCTGCAGTCAGGAATGGTTAAAATCACAAAGTTCGTGATTCGAATCACAGTCATGAATCAGAGCCGATTGAAATGGTTCTTTGAATCAGTTTCATGAATCATTAGATACTGTTCGGAAATTATTCGAATCAATTTTTGAATCACTTCACCAAATTTGCGAACATGAACAGAGACATGTAAAAGAAACTTAATATAATCGGCAAAAACAAGAAACAACCATGAGTTACAATCGTAACATCTACAAATTTTTGAAACTCCGTTACCATAGAGCACATTTAACATAAATAATATCTATAAATTTGGAAATTTTTTGAGGTGATTCGATGACTTTCAAATCATTTATCGAGTGATTTCAGTCACGAATCATGAAGAGTAACAATGATTCGAATTCAATTCACATATTTAATCAAGAATGTGATTTGAATCAACATTCAAAAATCAAAAAAGCGATCGAATCATGGCCATTCCTGCTACAGTCCAGTAAACGTTTTGCCTAGAGCAAATATCTACTTTGTTCAGCTTGTTTTGTTTGTTTTTCAATTTTAATTAGAGTGAGCCGTAACTTTTATATGAATTTCCAATTTCATGTTTAGCCTGATTTTCAATGTCATAATGTTAATGATAATGAGGCTATTATGGTCCATTGACCTATGGTGAAGGAGAGGTATTATCAACAAAATTCATTTGCTCAGCTCAATACTAACCAAAATCGATCAAAATTATAAAGGCTTTGATTGACAGCAGATATGATATTCTGGAGTGGGGTTGATCTAGGGTTAAAATTCAGTTTGTGTCCAAATTTGGGAGAGGAGGTGCTAGGGGGCTAAAATTAATTGCAAAAATTGTTCCTTTTTGAGCTAATCATTAGACAATCTAAAGTTGTATAACATATCCAAAAATCAGTCTACTCGGTCAACTAGGAGGGAAGATATGAATTTTCCCTTTTTTGACCTTAAAAAAGAGCTGTTCCTTCCCTATCTCCCCTCTAAATTGAGTTGGGTTTTTAATTTGATAAGTAGATTTAGTATAGGTCCTAGAAGTGCCTTTTGGTGGTGTCGACTTTTTAGCCCCCTCACACTCTTTTAACTTTACCACTGATTAGGAAAAAACATTCCGAACAATGATTTTTTTCAATATACGTAGTTACTTACATAACACTAATTAAGAATCAAGCTGATCGCTTTGCGATATTTTTTTTTTTTGGGGGGGGGGGAAA
>FIZR01021298.1:0-24915 GCA_900060175.1 Ferrisia virgata | reverse complement strand
AAAAAAAAAAAAAAAAAAAAAAAAAACTTTTATAAATTTTTTCAACTTTTACGCAAAAGTAGGCTCATTTTGCCTGCTGGCTTTAAATTAATAAATTTTAATAGCCTACTGTAATTAAATATTTTATCGGTCAACATGAAGAATTTTTTTACGATCGTCATTATTTATTATTTTCAGTTTTTAATTCCAGTGCAAAATATGACATTAATGGAATTCTATCTATTCCTCGCCTGAAGGTTTGTTTTTCATGCAAAAAAAATTTCGAAATTTTTATTATACGTTTTTACCTATACGTAGCTAATTATTTACGCCTAGTTACGTAATCAATTTAAAAAGTATGTAATATTTTATGCATAGATGTTTGTAAGCTGAATAGCCATAAATATCCATCGATAATCATCCAGTACTCGTAAAATCAAAAAATGGGCGTAAACTTTACACGAGAGATGGACGAATTAACGACAAATTTCACTGTGAAATATTTAACTATTTCAACGAATATTTTTGTCGGCGAGGTAAAGGTGATAGTGGTGATGATGATGATGATACGCAGCATTGTAATTCGCGCTGCCAACAATTCTTGCGTAGAGAATGTTATTCCGACGGCTGTCTCACTTCGATATCCAACTACGCAATCTAAGATTCTCTTTGACGAGGTAGAACTAATAATTTGACAATGTTTTAATGTTATCACAACAAGACGAGGGGAAGCTGTGCTTGGTTTGAAATGACGACTCGAGTGTAGCAATATCTAACTACATAATACATAGAAAATGTTGAAAACAAAGCGAAGCGATTTTTATCAAAACACTTTTGGCAAATGTTTATTTCAAATAAAGCAATGGAAATTAACTTTTTGAAGTGGAGCATTTTTCAGTCGTAGGAAAAAAAATGCTTTGTTCTATTTCAAGCGTTTGGTAAAATGTGACATGTTGATACTTGAACTGTTCAAGCTCTTTCAGTTAAAGTATCGTACTTACTCGTTATCCTATACGAAGTAGCTTTTTCACTCGTACTTTTTATCGAATTAAACGAGTCGAGCGTTTTTGTATCCTCATACGCATTATGTGCTTACCTATTACTAGAATGAGAAATATGTTTTGCTCATTTCTTGTTCTACTTCCTGCTGGTTTCTTTTTGTTTTAATAGGCCAATTTAGTACATAAATATGGTATTTTTATTTATCATCAAAATACCACTCTGTTTGTATACTTATCTAATTTTGTTAGATTAATTACTGGGTAATTTGAAATTTCGGAAGTATCGTTAATATTGGTGTTTTTAGATTTACCTATTTTTTGTTTTTGAATTGATTTTTACTTTCAACTTCCGGTACACTTACTTACTTGTCACAAATTGCGTATCGATAATCAAACACCAGTCTTATTTTTTTATTCTTATTCCAGATAAATATCTAGACACTTCAATGAATGGAGTAGAAATTGTTTTTGTTGTTTTGAAATATCAATCCTCATATTCTTAAGTAACCACGAGTAAACATTCAAGCAACGAGCTTTAACGTAATAGTAAATTTATTAATAATTATAGATTATGCATGTATATATAGTTGTTTTTTTTTTTAAATTAAACATAAAGGAAGGACGTACAACGTAAATCGTTTGGTTGCGTTTTTCAATGGAGGAAAAAATGAGGAAAGAAGTTAAAAAAGAAAAAATATGGGTATTTTAGAAAAAAAAAAAAAAAAAAGGGGGAAAAAAAAAAGAGGAAAAAAGTTAAAAAAAAAAAAAAATGGGTATTTTAAAAAAAAAAAAAAAAAAAAAGGGTGAAATTTTACGTGTTATAGAACTGGAAGAAACCGTCAGTGTGAAGTATTTCTGTTAAGGTCGAAAAAGTTTATCCTTTTAGTCGGGGGTCAGGTTTTTTGAAAGTAAAGAACAGAGAGAAACATAGGCTTAAAGAGTACTTTGAATAAAGGTTGTTTGTACAGAATTTCAGAGATAGTGGTAGTTATAATGATTATTAATCATGCATGACAGTTTAAATTAACCAGCATCGTATATATACTCATTATTAAAACTGTGTTACGTTCCATCTTTTTCGTTCTAGTTTCGATAAAAATGGTGGTTTTTTTTATGCATTCGTGATTATATTGTTCCTTAGAGTATAACTTTTTACATTTTAACTTTGTTCCGCTAATTACAAGAGCAAGGTTTCTATATATAATATTGTTATAATGTATCGTTATCGTGTCAATTTTAAAGTTATAATGGCGATGGCGTATGAAAGAAATAAGTATGATGTATGAGTGTGCATATGTCGTGTACACATCTTGCATCATACGAGAAGATATCTACGTACAGTTCACCGAAATTTACGTTGAAAAATCATACGTTTATTTACTGTGTGATACTCGCATCTAATTTTTTCCTCGTTTATCCTGTTCAAATGCTTCCTTACTTATCTACTGTTTTTTAGCCTGATTTTTTTCGTCATACTTCTAAAGAATAGGCCGTCGATCTACATCACAAGCGGTAGGAGTATCGATAAAATATTTTAGTAACCGAGAAGACCAATGAAACTATTTTGGGGCATATTAGATATTCATTTTTTTTTTTTTACTCGACTCGATGCGAATTGAAATTACTCAAATTCAATCACTAGGCTTAAATTAGAGTAAAGATGGTCTTGAGTTGACATTAATTATGCCCAAAATTTAAGAAATTTGCGATGCTTCTTTCAGCCTGATTGATTTTCGTGAAATACTATAATTACGTTCCTAATCAGTGTTAAGAGTGCAGGGAGGGGGTGTGCAATGGGACCAAAAAGTTGACACCACCAAAAGACACATCTAGGACTTGTACTGAATCTACATACCGAATTTAAACTTCCCAGCTCAATTTAGAGGGGAATTATGCGTGGGACAACCTTAAAAAATAAGAAAAATCTACCAACAAACTGCATTTTCGGAGCTGTGGGGGTGCAATGAGGCTGAAAAGTCGAAACCACCAAGAGGCACATTTATAGCTTCTACTAAATCTACATACTAAATATCAACTTCCTAGCTAAGTTTGGAGGGGAGATAGGGAAGAAACAGCTCTTTTTTAAAGTCAAAAAGGGGAAAACCTTCATATTCCTCTCCTAATTTGCCAAAGGGGCTAATTTTTGGATATGTTATACAACTTTGGATTGTCTATCGATCGGCTTGAAAAAGAATATTTTTTGCGATTTTGACCCCTGAGCACCTTCTACCCCAATTTGGGCACAATTCAATTTTGACCCAAGGTTGTTCCCATTCATATATATATCTAACCCGCCATTAAACCGAGCCTATTTGCTGAATTAGTACGATTTTGGTCTGTATCGAGCAGAGTAAATTAGTTTAGTTTTTGGAAAAAAAAAATTCAAACATAAAAATAAATATCTGACATGGCCAAAAATGGACTTAATGGCGTTCTGGGACCCCAAAACGGATTTTGATGATACCCCCCCCCCCCTCCACTTATCCTGGTTTTCATTCATAATATAACGTAGAAAATCAGAATTTCGAAAATTTATCATGACTTTAGATCATGTACACGCATATTCAAGATTATTTGCAAGTCATTTTGCTGTATAAAGTTTTCAAGTAAAGTCTCAAGAAGTGAAGGTATAAAGGTCAAGTTTCAAATTTTTCATGGGCTGTAAGGATGCAATGAGGCTGAAAAGTTGAGACCCTCCAAAGGCACTTCTAGAACCCCAACTAAATATGCATACAAAATTTCAACTTCTTAGCTTAATTTGGAACGAAGTTATACGAGTACCAAACTTAGAATATAAGAAAATCCACTCAAAAAATCATGTTTTTTGGGGCTGTGAGGGTGTGCAATTGGTTAAAAAGTCGAAACCACCAAAAGTTACGTATATAACCTCTACCAAGTCTGCATACCAAATTTTATTATCTTAGCTCAACTTTGAGGTGAGGTAGGGGAGGAATAGCCCTTTTTTGAGGTTAAAAAGTAGGAAAACTCTCATATCTCGCTTTCTAATTGACCTGGGAAGTTGATTTTTGGACATGTTGTACAATTTTCGATTCTTTATAGATTGGCTAACAAACTAAGATTTTTGAAATTTTAGCCCATCGGTACCCCCTCCTCCAAATTTGGACACAACTGAATTTTGACCCGAGGTTATCCCTTTTCCAGAATATCAAATGGCCCACCAATCAACGCCTGTTTCCCAAACTTAATCGATTTTGGTTCGTATCAAGCTGACCAAATAATATTTTAGTTTCGAAAAAAAAAATAATAAATAATAAATGAAAATAAATGTGTGACATAACCAAAAACGATCGTAATGGTCTTCTAAGACCCCAAAGTGGATTTTGTTTATATTCCCCTTCCGCCATAGGTTGATAGACAGTAAAAGTCTGATTTTCATTAACAATATGACATAGAAAATCTAGTCAAAAATTGGTAAAAACGGGGCAAGTATCGCGAACATTGTTCTTTTTCGAATTTAATCCAATCGATACATTATCGAAATTTGTATAATACGAGTGTAGCGAAAATTCCCTCTCTGAATCAATCAAGAAAATCATGAAGTTCGTTTTTCGGTTAACGCGGCTTTCAAATTAAACCATGGGGATAAAGATATCCTCTGAAAAAAAAAAAATGAATATAAAACGAAAGAGTTTGTTCCTTTTTGTGCCTCCTCTCCCAATTTTCAATCTTGGCAACTACATTATTTTCCCATTTAACTCGCCCTACGTACAGAACTACTTTTTTCGAAGTAAAAATGCGTAATTTTTTATAAGTCAAGTTTGCTAACGCGAGTTTTAAAATTAATTGTGGATTGTTGGATTTTATTATTTTCAATCAATATAAAATAGATATAGCCGTGGGTCTACGTATAATTGTGAAATTAGCTTTTTCAGCGATAAATAAATTTTCTTTCGAAACCAATCTTCTTACAGCTATCTTTTTGAATGCTCTTCAATAAGGATCAAAGCGAAATGTTGTGATTCTTTCGGACACGAAATATTTCATTCCATAAAAGGCCATTAACAAAATTGTCTCGTTTCACTTCTTACACTAAAACGACGGTCAAGATAGTATTTATTCATTCATATATTGTCGCGATTTTCTGTGGAAACATAAGAGTAATGGTGTGATTTAAAGTCTTATTCTGATCATCAATGAAATGAACGTACAGTTTTATCAACATTGATCTAATTTATTGCCTTGGATTTAGAGAAGTTTGTTTGGTGAGATATAACATCGTGGTGAAAAAAATTTATAATACTCGGTTATATTTTTATTATAGGCATGTGTAAGGAAACTGACTTATCTCATAATTTCGTACATATCGTTTCGTCATTTTTTCCATCGTGTGCTGAATTTATTTCCGCCCTCGGTTATTTGAAATTGCTGTAAAATATAGAATCACTTTATCGGTTTTGTATAAAAATAAATATAGCTATTTATTTATGGTATCGAAATCGAAAATCAGATAACTCCTATTTTAACTATAATTTTAACGCTTCTAATAGAAACCCGGACGTGCATACTCTTTACATTAAAGCTCTCGTCGTATCAATTAGGTCTACATTACTGTATAATTGCAAATTGAAATCAGATCATTTGCAATTTTCATTGTAGAAAAAAGTTGACATTGGATGAGAATATTAGGTGAGGATAGTTTTATTTTAATTATATTCGAAGTTCATATCGAGCGTATGACGAGCAGATGTTAAAACTACATCGACTGAATCTGAATATGGTTTAAAAATTGAATTCGTTATTAATTTCATCCGTCGACGTCGTCTAGAATCGGTCGATGAATGAGATTATTAGCGCTGAGACGGTAATGTGTAAACAAGATAAATATAAATGTTTGTGATTCATTAAAAAAAGAAAAATGAACGAATAGAAGTAACAGTGTAGAAGACGGAATTTTTAAATTTTTTCTGTCGGTGAAAAAAAAAAATCGAATGAAAAACAAAATATTTCTTCAAGCTGCTTTTCACCATCGCTTTCGCACTTTCCGATGAAAATGTATAAGTTGTATTTTTATACCAGTAGCATGTAAATTTGATAGTAAAACGTGACTCAATTTCAAAAAAAAATCACCAGCCTTGTTCTTTTTGATTTAAACGTCAGCATTTTCAAGGTTATCGGTGCGTTGTTATTTTTTACAAAATCCTTTCATGTTTTCATTGTGGGTTTTTCAACAGTTTATTTTAGATTGAAAAAATACTCTTAAAACTTTATCGTAGTAACGAGGCTTTTTGATGTAAATTTACTTACTCGGATGATATAATATTGTTTTTATGTTTAAATTAACTTATGTAAAGATGAAGAAAAAACTACAATGTTTGCAAATTGTTTTAATGTGTTTTAACGAATTTAACTCAGGATACCGAAATATCCCAAGAGCCTACTTCACGTTCGTAACACACACACAAAAAAAAAAAGGATTGCAAAACGTTAGAATATTTTAAGCTGAAGTTTTTTTTTTTTTTTTTTTTGTAGCGAACATCAGCCGAACGTAATTATAAATACATACTTATCCTCCAATGATATTGTACCATTCTTGGTTTATACGTACACGTACCTTTCAGTAAGTATGATGTATCACTCGAGGTTAATTATTCTGGTGTCAAATGATTTGCATACTCGGAACGCCGTAAATATAGACGAAGAAATTATCGTCATCGTGGTGGTCGGAGGGATTCGTGTGTTATGATCGTAGTTGTTTAGATGTAATGCGCCTAGTAGGTTGGCTCGCAAATAAGAATTTTTCATTGTTGTTGACCTCCAAAAAGTTTACTCCAATCGGTTGATATTAGCACGTGCCGACAGGGCACCAAAGTATTCAGATTGTGGATAAATGCCACCCAATATCGGTTTCTCGCATTCACCTCCTTCAATATTATTCTTATCATAAAAATCCTCAAATTCCCTACAAAATGAGCTGTTGAACTTCTTCATAATTCTGAGGGGAGGGAGGGAGCTATGGTCTGTCGCATATATTAGAGAAACCAAAAAATGATTTGTACATAAGTTTTTTTATGCTGAATATTATTTAGTTTGAGGTCGGAAAGAACATACCAGAACTTCCAACCCCTAACCCTGCAACTCTCCCTCTAAGGTGGATCAAAGTATCCTAAATTATTTTTTTCACATGTATATCTTCAAATATTGATCTTACAAGGAAACCTTCTCATCTGTCCAGCCCCAATTTGAACGAAACTTAGCTAGTTTGAAATATCATGTCTGAAATCTCACGGAAACAAATTTTCAGGTCCTGAAGTTCATTTTTAGAATTTTGACGAATTTTTGAAAAGGTATTCTCCGATAAATATAACGAAATCCCTTGATCTCTGATTTTAAAAAATTTTCACGGAACATCATTTGGTGTCCCTAAAAAAAAAATAAATCATAGAGACAAAAAAATTTCCCCCGCCTCCGCCCCCTCGCCCAGAATATCGAAAAAACTTTTTTTTATTATTATTATTTCTCTATTCACGCGTATTTGAGGAAAAATTATGATTTTAATCTAAGTGTTTAGAGAGATGACGGATTTAGCAACACGAATTTTTACAAAATTTTTCACCCCGAAGGGCAGGCAGACATTGGCAAAAGAAAACTTGGAATTACAGCAATTGCGGACCATAGGGAGGTACATGAAATTTTTTTCATTTTAATAACTTTAATTTTTAGAAATTTGGTGCAAGGCTATCACCTAATTGTTACACCTGTAACAATGCCCAAAAATATGGTATTGATTGAAGTCAAATAGTAAATCTGATTTCATTACCGTATCCAGGGAGTTCGATTTATGCTAAAACGTCACCAGCGTCATCAACCTAGGTATTGTCCCAAATTTATGGGAGAAGGTGCCCTTCAGTGCTACTTTCCTACGATTTTATATCGACGAAAGTAGTAAATATACAAAATTTCAAAACTCTTTCGTTATAAATTGTTGTTCGGTATTAAAATGGAAGTTGCCGTCCTACTAAAAATTTACTTTTTTCAACAAAATGGCAATTTTTTCTCATATTTAAAGTGGGTCAAAATATTAAAAAGAGGAGTATTTTTCGACTAATTCAGACACAGTGAGTACAAATCCGGTATTTATTTTTCGTTCAAACCTCTTGTTCGCATTTTGATCCTTTACCACCGCCCATGAGCCCATGCCCACAATTTTGTAATTATATTCCTTAGCCAAAATTTTAATGACGAAATCTGATATGAAATTTTACGCTGAACAACTTTACTTCTATTCGCTTTCAGCGTATCATCCATCATTACTCGAGGAAAACATATTTTTGAGCATTTTTAAGTTTTTGAAAACGGTCGAAATCTTAAAAAAAAAATTCTAAAAATTATCGTTTTAAAAACATTTATTTTGACGGAAAAAAATTTCATGTGCCACTCTGTGGTCCGCAGCTGCAGCAATTCAAAGTTTTCTTTTGTCAATGTGTCTCCCCCCCCCCTTCGAGGTGAAGAATGAAGAATTTTGTAAAAATTCATGTTGATAGACCCCCATTTATCCTTCTAAACATTTAGATTAAAATCCCTTTCAAATTGATTGAAGTGGATTGTGCATGAAACAATACAATATAATGTCTATTCATTTAGCATTGTTGGAAAATTTAATCGCCCCATCAGTATGTGTTAATATTGATCGAATTGGCTGAAATTTGGTAGTATCATTTTTTAGATATAAATGAAAAAAATGCATCCCAGTATTTTCGAAAAAAATCAAAAAAGTTATTTCTATGTAAACGAAGGCTACCTTAGAGGCGAGGGATCGAAAATTCGTAATTTATCCGGAGGATGATGTGAAATAATACTTTTCAAGTACGAGCCGAATTTTTGAATGAAATACATTCACTACATTTTGATATGAATTACTCAGTTACTCTCTGATACATCTTATGGACCGTAGGTCCACCACCCTTAACGTTACGAAAAAGTTGAATAACTCATTTTATGAGGAATTTAAAATAGAATAAAATGTTACTAGTTGATTGTGTTATTATAAAATTAATATATAAGGAGATGTGTACGAAGGAACTTATTTTGGGGGCATTTATCCTCAGCTTGAAACGTGTTAGTATTAACCGATTTGGCTGAAACTTTGTAACGTCCTCTTTTAAACATAGATAAACAAAATTCAGCTCAGTATTGCCAAAAAAAAAAAAAAAAAATGGGGAAAAAATTTTCCCGAATAAATGAGTATATTAAAGAGAAAATTGATTATTGTCGTAGGTAAAAAATGAGAATCGATATAGTTCGTTTCCGTATCGTGGAAAATTTTAGAGCTATAAAATCGTTGCGTTTGTAATTATTTTTCATTCGTGTTTTTCCATGAAAGAATCTGCCGAAAAAATCTTTTCAATATTTACAAATGGAGTGAATATAGAATAAAGTAAAGTACCTACTGATGGAAATTTTTTTCAAAAGTTCAATTCGTAGTTACGATGCGGCACGGCAGCCTTGTGCAGCTTCAGATATATTTTATTCGAGCGTAAATTGTGTTTACATATGAGTTTTGAAAATTTGGCGCGTGCGAAGTTCGTATCGAATGTAGGCAGTAGTTTTTATATCATTGTTTTCGGTCGTGCGTATTTTTTAGAATATGGATCGTCAATAAGGTATAATAGTCGTTTTTTTTTTTTTTTTTTTTTCAGAACATAAATTCACTTTAAATGGAATGTCGTTTTAAAAAATTAATATTACCTAGCAGATATTCGGCTCGGGATAAAATGAATAAAATGTTATTCGTACGCGATACCAGCGCGTATTTATTATCTAGTTATAAAGCAATAACGAAAAGTAGTATTTTCTATACGAGACGACGTCTTCGAAATGTTAAATGATTTATCTGATTTCGAATAAATGTAGCGGTTGTGACATTTGTAAAGTATACGCCGCTCGTATATAATATGATAAGGAAAGTTCGAGAATCCTAAGTTAGAAGGTAACGGTAATTAACCAGCTTTTTAAGTGGCGCTTTCAATTAAAATTTAATTTCTCTGTAGAAATTGGAACGTCGTAAGAGATTTCGGCTTGTTAGAGAGTTTATCAAGTTCAACGGTATGGCGGCGGCGTTGATGGTATTCGAAGGTTCGGAAATTATATTTCTTATTTTTCATCGGCCACTAATGATTTATGTGGGTGTATTGTATTATCGGCTTGACACGTCTTTAGCTGATTGATGAAGCTATTTTAAAGAATTCCCAAGTATCCAATGCCCGGCGCCAAGTGATTTAATTAATAATCGAAGAAATTGCTATAAGAGACGAGAGATCACGTCTACAAGTATAGGAAATTAATTTACGTTCTAATTACAACGATTTAATACACGTTCGTCTTCTTTTTATAGTATAAGTAAAAGTATAGGTGGTAAACGCTCACGTAGAAACGATCATTCCTGCGCCGAGCTCCGCGTTTTTTTTTGTTTTTTTTTTTTCATCCCTCTTCGCGGTGAAATTTTAATGAAGTAAAGAAAATTTTCAATAATTAAGTCTCAGCGTATTTTCAATTTTGCATAGCGACTTATTTTACAAGTTGATAGCGTGAAATGAATATAGCTTGTGTTTGACATTTTATTACACTTGGTTCATTCTTCGTTATGGTTTACGGTAAATGTTAGGCCTTCTTAAAGCGTAAATCTTCCAACTTTAACGTCATAAGCATTTAACTCGGGGGTGTTTGTTTTAAACGGGTAAACTTTTGTTCGAGCATACAACGAATATTTGATTTTGTATTATTATTTTTTATCATTCGCTAACGTCATCCTGGTGTATGTGTGTTGTACATATACCTGCGTCTGTGTACGTGTATTGTTTCAATCTTGCTGCTCGTTTTCATTAATTATGTACAATACTTACTTCATTAGGATTACAACGTATTATTTTTACGCGTAGAATAACGTTAAAATCAACCATGTCTGCTTTTATCTTTTTGTAGATGCTCTTTCAAGCCCATGACGTGGCAGCTCAAGAAATTTACAGCGAAGATGCGATTCGTGTTACTCCACCGCCTCAGTTACCATATTTAAACGGCGGAGAAGAACTAGGAGCTGATTCGCCAAACGGTGACTGTGATGTTGAGAATGTTACCAGAGTAAGATTGGTTCAATTTCAAAAAAATACTGACGAGCCAATGGTGAGTGAAAATAAAACCTGCATCAAATACTATAAATACGTCAAAATTATTAATAAAAATAATGTCTACGTACGTAAGTCTGTACAACGTACGCGCGTCGTCATAAATAATCTAACGATCATTAGTATTTTGTTTTGATTTCAAATTGAAATATCGTTGTGGTCATGCCGTAATAAATGTCTTTCGTAAAGATGTAAAGGGAATTATAAAAATGAAACTGAGGTATAAACCAGAAAATAGCACACCGAATGATTTTCCCAAAAGACGCACGAAATAGAATGAATTTGGAGGGTAAACTGTAGCCCGAATAAACGGCGTCATTGTTGTCCGTACTGTACATTGTACGTGTGGGTACCTACCTAGCTACCTACCTACCTATCTGTCTAAAAAGATTCTTACGACAAAAAAAAAAATCCAGTATATGGCTGCTGTTTGCGGGTTGTGGGAATATATACCTATTAAAAAAATTATAGTTGCTTTAATTCAAACTGCTCGTAGTACTATTTCGTTGGTATAAACATTTTTTAGCACGATTATTATTGTAAAAAGTATGACTTTAATGTTTGTAATAATTTTTTTTTTAGGGAATTACTTTAAAAATGACTGAAGACAATAAGTGTTTGGTAGCGAGAATAATGCATGGTGGTATGATCCATAGGCAAGCTACCTTACATGTAGGTGATGAAATCAAGGAAATCAATGGTATTCCAGTTGCTAATCAGTCTGTCAGCGCATTACAAAAAATTCTGGTGAGTTTACAGTAATATTTTATTGATGTTTTATTTAGTAGATCTGGATACTGGGGATGTTGCCGGAGCTCAGTTCAACGGTTAAATATCCGGAAGTTTTTCAAAAATCAGGTTATCGGTTATGAACGGGGCTAAATTTTGTAATGAGTAAAATGATTTTTAAAAATCTCCGGTCGTTTTTCTTGTTCAAAAACTTTCACTTTTGCATGAAACTCTTGAAGTTAAAAATATACAAGTCACCCTATTTTTTATTCATTTTTTTAATTTTTAGTACCTTTCAGAAAATCAATGTGTTATTAGTTATTATCTGATGACCTTTTTGTTAGTTATTGTTGTTTTTTGAAACTTTTTAAATTTCTGTTCGGATGTTCAATTATTATCTACCTAGTTGTTTTACACTATAGGAAAATTTATGCGATTACAAATGGAAAATCTTTTTGAAGATTTTTACCAGTTAACCTACGGTTATTTTCATAAAAGAACCGGTTCGATGCGGTTATTCTATCTGAAAATCACAGTTACTCCAGAGCAAACGAGCTGCAACAGATTTGTAACTGCGTCGGGGAACGCTAGATGCAAAATTTTTGCGTCAATGAGAACTACGTAGATAGAATGATTGACAGCTCCGTATTCATTTTTTTTTTTATTTTTGTAAAGAAGTAGACTGTCTAGAAGATAACAATAGTGTTGACCTGGACTGATTCAAATGCACTGTAATCGATGTTGCAGTGTTGATTGAACTACATTCATTGAACGAGTGTCTTGAATTTCTACTATTAGCACAGTGTTGTGGTATTTTTAATGTTGAGCAGTGTCAGGTGTAGATGGTACTTGGAGGGGAGATCGGGTACATGGTGCAGTGCTTAGTTTGGCTTCTTGGAATAGATTTTTCTCTAAGTTAGTGTTCTCCTTTTACTGTTATATTTTTTATACTCATCACGTAAATGCTGGGAGATTTGTATACTTTATTGGTTTCAAGGTAGAGTACGTCACTTCACTCCTATGCCTGCTTCCTTACTAGACTGCTAGATTGCACCTACGTCGACCCTACTTTTACGGATTCTAAACTGCGTCCGGGAACACTTGACGCAATGTTCCGCATCTAGGTTTTTGCGCCAACGCATTTTCAGATTTTCATCAGGCCAAATTCTGTTGCAGCTCGGAAATTTATATTTTTTCGAAGAAACCGGTCCATATGTTACGCAACAGAAATTAAGTACGGTGCGTAATTCACCATTTGATGAAAATAGGTTTTTTTTTGGGGTCTATTTTCACCTGTTTTTCAAATACAAATAATTTATGAATTTTTGCAAGCTTCTCCACCAGAATTAAAGAAATGGTTTACCTTTTTACTTCATTTAATGGTAAAACTATTTGATTGATGAAATATTTCAATGAAAATTGATCAAGATTAGTTATTAGGCTTAACTTGATGCTAGATTAATGGGATAAAGAGTTACGAATTCTCGGAGGAGAGAACGAACGTTTGCCTGTTGAGGCAACCTTTATACTCGGACAAGGAGAGAACGAATGCTTGCCTGTGTACCAATAAGCTTGCCTATCATGTCAACCATTGTACTCAGACAAGGAATGAATAAACGCTTGTTCATGTGCTACGCTGAAGTTCTAAACAATAGCTGGGACATAGTAATTAGCGCTTCTACAGGATAAACTTTGAGTTACCAATTCCCCTTACTCTTGGAACCACGAGATGGGCATCTTAGTTCAAGTATCTATAGCATTCGCGTAGTAGTTTCCCGATGCTTTCTACGTTATCTACAGGTAATTCACCAAATGGCTAGCCGCGTTTTTTTAACCCAGAGTTCAGCAGTGTGCCAGAGTAGGTGCTCAAACCAGTTACAAGCTTCTGGGCTCTGATAATAGAAGACGTGTTGCCAAATTATGTCTGTTGTAGCTGGTGGTACTCGAAATATAAGCATGTAATAGTTGTTTACAAGAACCTTTTGCTTGTAGTAGTGAATATAAAAACTTATCAGTTCATGAACGGATTCAACAATCCAGATGTTTAACTCTAAGCTAACTGTCTTATGTTTGTCTCATAAATCAGCTCCGAAGATGAAATAATCAACTACTGGCAAGTTATTTTCATTAAATTTTCATTGAATTAATGAATGAATAAGCAACTTTATTAATAACCAGGTTGGACAAATTTTGTCTGTGTAGAGTGGGGAAGGTGTAGCTTTTTAGGTACTAGCAGCCCCATTTGTACTTCTAAAAGCCAGTGGTAAAAGTTACCTCATCAGTAATAAAATTTGTACCACACTTTTTAATAACCCTATTCAGCTCTTGTACATTATACAATTCAATGTGATTGCATTACTTCTTCTAGTTTCCAACGGCATAACCAGCGGAAAGGCCAAACCTTCCTTGAAAATTGCCTGGACTTAGTTTAGTCTCCCCAGAAAAATACGAAAAGAACGCTAAAACACTTCAATTCAAGAAATGCTGCCTAATCATCTGATTGATTAAACGTTTTGAAAAATTATCGTTTGAGTAATTAAAAATCTGTGTTGGTGGTCCAAAATGGTCTGGAACATAGTCCGAAACAAGAGTCGTTAAAAACTGTTATTTTTTGGCCCGTTATTTGATCCAAAATATAGACACTAGACTTGCGATAAGACATCCACCTGCAGGCAGAAGGGTATGATGGGAGTAGCTTAGATATCTTGTTCGAATTCTTGCAGCAAACGATATGTATGATAAAAATATGCGAAATATCCATAATAATAATACACGATTTATTTACAATAAAAATATTATAGGTAAACCCAATTTATAAAAAGCAAAAAGTTGAATGAGACGTATACAAATTAAAACATCTCATCTTTTTCGAGTATCTATTAAAGAATATTCAATTTCGTTTGAAGGGTATAAATTTTATCAAAAATACAAAGCGTGCAGAAATTATTCAAATAACCGCGTGTTCGTTTTAAAGTAAAGCAAAAGTCTTGCTGGTGAATCCAAGGACGTTGCAAGCAAGTTCGAGCTTGAAAAAATGGAAAGAAAATTTATATAAGTAAGAATCTAAAAAATTCGAAAATAGTCGTTATGAATTTTCATCGGCTTATTATTCGTATCATGTCTATAAACACAGATACAAAAAGAAAGCTTCACTATTTTTAGCTAATTTCAACATTCGTACATGTAATACGTTATCTTTGTTATGTATGTTCTTTATAATTCGATTGAATTTCTTTCATCATTGAGCAAAATTTTACAAAGTCTCTACATTCCGGTTTGTCTTTCATTTTCTAGACTTATCAGAATTTATGAAAACTGTGTTCACATAAACGATGTAGTTGCGACGATGATTTTTTTACTATGTAGAAATATCTGAAATGCTTACTTGTGTAATTTGTAGATTGCATGGATTTAAAATGATAACTTATAAAATATTATCAAACTTATTCATAAATAAAATTAGGTACCTATTCTGGAAGAAGCGAATGCTTAAATTTCAAATATTAATTTCATAATACTTGCAAATCCGGTACATAATATTTACATCATCATTATTCTCGCAACTGAATAAAAAGTAAATGTTCGAAGGAAAAATTTGTTTTTTTTTTTTTTCTATTTGTTTAATTTGTTTATACGAATAAGTTTTGCGTTTTAAATTCACCTTGTTTGTTATGAGTTCGGTTAGCGATTTTTTTATCGTGATTTTTTATTAATTCATTTTTTAACGAAGTAAAAAAAAAAACAGACGAAATCTTTTTTTATTTTGTTTAAATTGTATGCGCATTAATTCAGCGCGTTATTAATTTTCTTACTCATTTTGAAAGAATTCAAAATAATTTAGAACGGGCTAAATGTTTAGAAAAGTAAAAGTACCTAAATCTCTTTCGTGGATTTGAAGCGCAAGTGTTGTTTTTTTCACTGCTGAAGCTAGATGAATATGCAAAGGTGGTAGGTTTTTCACAGCAAAATGGTGGACTAAAGTTTGTGAAAAAGGTTTAAACGGGAAGTTAACAACTTTATTAAATCAACGTGAAAGATACGTTTTAGGATAATCGGGCTCATCAACTTTATACCTTTAAAACCTATTATTCTTAGTCGAATGGTCAGTGATTTTAATTTCACACTTCGTATCTGTATGCTACGAGTACTTCGTACTACAAATAATTTACTTTGCGACGTTTGCTCACGTTTTTTTATGTGTTCTTGATTTACACGAGATTTCAGTTTGAATATTTCGCATTTCAAATTGAACTTGTTTGCTGAATTCACTTTGTAGGTCCATAATTTAAATGTTAATTCTATGAAAACGAAAATAAAATTGACTCGAAGACAGTAGCGGGTTTAAGTAAAAAACAAAAAAACGAGAACAGAAATGAGGCCCGAGGCCGATCGGTGTATGAATTATTTTTATTACACTGTGGAAAATGCTGAAGTATCAATTCAATGTATTAAAATTGTATTGATTAACATCATTGGAACTTGGGAGTCTGGAATTGTGAAATTAATTTTCATTTTCAGTTTATTTTTTTCACCCTTTGATGTTGAAATTTATTTTCAGCGAATAACTTGTCGATAGTCTCGGAAAAAGCAATGTCGAAAATTATTTTTTTTAATTATTTCAAATCGTCGAAGAGGATATTTTTGAAAAAATTTTGGGATATTTGGAATTGAGTGGAATTTTATTTCTCGTTTAATATTTCTCAATAAAACGTTTAGAAACATTGAATTGCCATAAATCGAACAATTTTAAAATGAAATAGTTTAGCTTATACGTATCAACAACGAGATCATTTTTTCATATAGGTACACAGTTATTCTGAGATCATGAGATCATTTTTGGTGATCTCGGTTTGTTCAACACGTTTTACGTTAATACCAAGTACACGCGTTGTTTGGAGGGTGAGGGGGGAGTTTCAGCGTGATCTCGGATTATCGATAATTCATAGTACCAATATACATTTTTATGAGATCCGAGGGTCAGATCTCAACATCTCCGATTCCGCATCAGTGCTATGAAACAGATCTCAAATTGTCTGCAACTATTTTTCTCAACTTGAAGAAAAAATGTTAATCAAAAACCGTCTGTTGTTTTTCGAGATTTTTCTCCTCTACCTATACATATCAAAGTACTTGTTCTATCTCACATACAGAGGGCGTTACTCGCGTTTTTCAAAATAGGTATAGATGTGGAATTCGAAATCCGAAAATTTTTGATCTCACATCGCCCCTCCGTACGTAATTTTCAAAACATTCTAAGTGACTATCTAGCTTCGTAATATAGTTATCTTTATTCGCTTCTTATTATACGCCATGTTTTTGGACCTATTTTTCGATTATTTAACAATTTTTAAGTTTCATGAATACTTGGAAAAAATCTGAAATTGCCAGATCTAGCATTGCCTCAAAAGGACTATACATATTTGTATAGGTATTTACCTGCAAATTATCCACGTGAATATAATCTGACCAAATTAATACGCTATCGTTTCGATCCAAGTATATATTTAAAGTAACTTAAGGTATTATATTTGTATTCTTTTCCTTCCTACGTAATTATATTCCTATCTAGTAAAAGATAAACCGCCTACATTGGCACGAAGTTCCAAATAGCATAAATACCTACTTCACTGTTCGAATAGCAGCGCGTTGTTCGTAATTCGATGTGATATTTAAGTTTTGTTTGGAACGTTTTTTCTTTTACTTTCTTTCCTTCGATTGAATTGAAAACTAAAGTTGATGGAAATTTTTACGCGTTGATGTGGATCAAGCAATGACGTAATCAGCAGTCAAAAATAGTCTGAATTCTTTTCTCGATTGCTTAGAATGGTTGCAAAGTGAAACGTAGGCTTATTTCATAACGCTTTCAACTGCTCCGAAATCGAATTTATCCTCATTCGATATACCTATTATTTGATAAATACAAATATATACCGACGGTTTACAGTAAATTTGTGTAGGCTCTATAGATACTTATTAATTAAATAAAATACATACATATGAAATGTACACAACTATACCTGTACCTGTAAAAGCTTATACTTATTTTAGTTTATTTTTTATCCTTTTAAAAACGACGAAGATCAACTTACAGGGAATAAATCGGTAGGATGTTAACTTATTCTAAGGTATATTCTTCGAAAAATTTAGTATATATTTTTTTCTTTTCGTCTTTCTGATGTTGAATGTTGTTAGCTGTTTGTATTTAGTAAAGAAGAAAATGAAAGTTTGTTTACAAGCCTGCGAGAATAATGTAAATTCTTTTTGTTTTCAAAATTGAGCGACGAAAAACGTGAAATTTTAAATGATTACAAGAACTTGATAAGTAGTCAACTGAATACTTACTGTTTGTTTTTTTTTGCCGTGAAATGAAATTTTCTCGGCGTTCGTTTATTCTTCATTGGATTTTTGATATATTTTCATTTTCTCCTCTTATTTATACTTCGTTACCTCGCAAGATGCTTTTTAGCCTGATTTCTAGTCATATTGTCAGTAAAAACCAGGCTGTTACGGTGTATCGACCTACTGCGTTGGGAGAGGGGGAGTCAGAGGTGTCAACTAAATCCATTTTGGGGTCCTAAAAGAACATCACGACCATTCTTAGCCATGTCAAATGTTTATTTATTAATTTATGTTTTTTTTTTCGGAACTAAAAATCATTTGCTGAGCTTGATATCAACCAAAATCGATCAAATTTGGAAAAATAGATTTAGATTGACAGCGGATTTGATATTCTAGAGTGGGGTTGACCTCAGGTCAAAATGCTGAAATTGCAAAAATTGTTCCTCTTTAAGCAAATCGGCAAACAATCCAAAGTTGTGTAACATATTCAAAAATCAGCTTCCTCGGTTAGTTTGGAGGGGAGAAATGTTGGGTTTTCCCTTTTTTGACTTTGAAAAAGGACTGTTCATCCTCAATCTCCCCTTTGAATTGAGCTAGGATGTGGAAATTTGGTATGTAGACTTAGTAGGAGTCATAGATGTGCCTTTTGGAGGGTTTCGATTTCAATTTTTCAAACCCATTGCACCCCTCATAGCTCCAAAAATGTAGTATTTTGGTTGTTTTTTTTTTTTTTTTTCATTTTTGGAGTCTGTTTCTTGTATAACTCCCCTTTAAATTGAGCTAGGAAGTTGAAATTTAGTATGTAAATTTAGTATGTGGCCTAGATGTGCCTTTTGGAGGTTTCTACTTTTCCGCCTCATTGCACTCCATCACAGCCCCGAAAATGTAGTTTTTTGGTCAGTTTTTCATATTGCGAGCAGTCCTAGCAAAGCGGGGTTACGAACTTTGGTTTATTTCTTCTACACGAATCTGGTATGTAGATTTCAGCGGGATTCGAAATATGGTCTTCGATGGTCTGAATTATGCACTGTAGAATTACTTTCTACCACCGCTACCACTGATTTTTCAATACATGTAATTCTAATATTTCATAAATATCATGCTAAAATAGCTTCACAAAACGAAGCTTTTTTGAAATTTTTTTTCCTTCGCTAATGGGAACAGTAGGTATTACCTTTACATTTAAGAGATTAGATTTTTTTTATTCATTGTAGTGTCTGGCATATACGCATTTAAATTCTATCCAGAATGTTTTGAATGTTGCTGAAAGTAGGTAAGCCGATTAGGTACATATAAGTAACTTTACATGCGTAAAATTTCAGTATAGGTCATTTATTTTTTTCAAAAACAATTTTTCATTTCGTATTCTACACAAATTGGTAAGTTAAATATTGATGCAAAGAGTGTAGGTATTTTCTCTTCATAATTATAATGCCATCATCATTTTACAAAGAGAAAAAATTACAATGCACAAAGTTCTATAGGTTTTGTTGTATACGTTATCATTTTAAACTGAGATTGATTTCGGCGTTATGAGGAATTATTTTTGATTAGAGATATGATACAGATACTCGTACAATTGGCAGGAAATAACTAACGATGGGAATTCTTGATTAATAAATAGGTATCTTTGAAAATTGTGAGGTAAAACGACGAGTGCAGATACCGGTGCGTATATTTTCAAAGACTATCACGAAAGAGATTTCGGTAACTGGAAACTGAAGTTTTCATTATTCAACGGATGAATTAATATAAAAAATAATAAATAACCTCTTGAAAAATACCCTTCTCAAAAACTGTAGATATCGATTGTTTGAAAACATTGAATTTAATTACATTTCAATGGATACAAAACATAGTAATTGAAATGTATTTGACAAAGGATTTCTTTTTCATCTTACCTGTTTATGAAGCATCATAGTAGTGAAATTTTGTTTATGTTTTTAAAGCGAATTTGTACGTTAATCTGATAACAAAGCCTATTTCTTTTTGTAGTATATCGAATGTACAAAATGGAGAATTGTGATGGCGAGGAACTACCAACTGTGTGTATACAATGAAAATAACGTTGTAATTATTCACCGAACTGGTGTATGTGTGTAACGATTTGAACTAGCATTTTATTTAATTATTTATAGCGTAGTCTGCAGATGGATATGTCTTATACGTTTAATGTTGCTAATTTCGAGGTTTTCATGGTAGGAAAAACTTCAGTTATTTGATGAACTATTTCAAACACAGTACACGCTATACAATGTTTCGAAGCGAATAACTTATACGAAATTGTTTCATTGTGTGAGATGGCATATTGTAACATTGTAATTTATGCGTTTGATTGGAATTTTATTAATAAGTAGATAAGTTACGTAGAAGATTCGCGGAAACATTCGCTGAATCAATATCGTTCTAACGCAAACACATGCACATGCAAACTCTTACATTGGTCGGACTCTATAAATAGGCCGCACAGAACCGCAGCCGGACAGGATATTTAAAGTAAAATTTTGTGTTCGTAGCTATTTTAATTTTCATATTACGCAATGTATAAACGGAACAAAATTTTTTCAACTTTCATTTATTATTCGTTTTTATGATAATTTTATGGATGGGGAGGGAGGGGGTATTTTTTTCTATTCAACTTCCAGTATAGCCCTTTTAATTTTGAAGTAGGGTGAAAAATTAGCAGTACATAATGAAATTTCTACAACTTTACAACTACTATACCTGTTCAATTTTCAAAATATACAATTAATTCATTTCATGTAAAAATGTTTTTTTGGTGGCATTTGGTTAATCTAAATTTTAAGTCATTGTATTAACGAAATTTCTTATACAGAAAGTGGTACACTTGGACCAAATTTTGCGTTTTTTAAAAATTTGCCAACGGCGAGATCACAACAATTGCAAAATTACCTCAGAATGATGTGGTAAAAATTTAAGCTTCCCAACCGAAAAAATGATCCAAAATTTGTTAATTTTAAAAAAATTGTTTAGGGTGTTCGTGTTCTTTCGGGAATTTTTTTACATCATGAAAAACTTTATTTCAGTAAATTTATAGTAAAATGGGCCAAGCACCTTTACCTTTGTCTATTTAAGGTCGGCTTTCATCGCTCGTACCCTTTTCAAAGGTTCTCAATAAATATTCAAACATACAAAAATGCCGTAAAAAAGGTTCAAAAAAAAAAAGAAATTAATGAATTTTTTTTTTGAGTAAAGTAGATGAAATGCATTTCCTTTGATAATTTTTTTTAGAAATGTATTTTCTCAATTTTTAACAAAGAGCATAGCCGTGTAAGATAGGATGAATCAGCCCTTGGCTGGGAATTTCAAACTGTGTAGTGGGAGTTAGATTTCTATGGCTTGAAAATTCGCTGGTAAAAATTTTGTCTCTTTACCTCTCCCCTATCCCTAGTTATCGCTTAAATGTGTTTGAAATACGAGTTTGACTTATAAATTTTTGTATTTTACAATTCTCCACCGAATTTTTTCAAACTTACAAGGTAGATGGAACATATCAGCGGCTATCCCTTGAAATTTTTTCTAAATTTTTCTCTGTTATCTTTTCATTACGAAACGCGCATTTCTCAAAATCAAATATCTGCAGGTTGTTTCAGACCTGGAACAACGAAAAAAATATATGCTTGCTATATAATAGACTCGTATATTTTTTCATGGCTGAAAGACCTTCAAAAATGCGAAAAACAATACTTCTTATTCATTTTTCCAACTTGAAATAGTCATTTTACCCGGATATTAATATGTTCTATTGAGCTTATGCACGTTTAATTATCGCCATTTTTACTCAAATTTATTCATTTTTATGATTTTTGGTTATTTTCTTTTTCGAAAACATCATCGAAGAATAACAAAATTCAAAGTACTCGCACAAAAAAACTAACCTTAAATTCGCGTTCAGAGGGCCAAATTACCCATATTTTAACGCTTTATACAATAATTTTTCGTAAATTAAAAATTATTGATTTTTTGTTTGATTCCATTTGAATAACTCATGTCACTTGTTAGTCCAGGTAAATCAACTAAAAAAAGTGACGTTGTTCAAAAAAAAAATGATATCTTCGAGATTTTTGTTGGAAAATGTTTAGAAGGGTGTCAGTAAGCACCATCTAACACCTACAACCTCTAACCCTCGTTGTTAGGCAGCGGGGAAGTGAAACGTATCTCAAAATTTCAGTTTTGCCGCACAATCTGAGAACCAAGCAACTTGGAAATAAAGTTATTGTAAAATTAGATTCCCGATAAGGTTTCCGTTATAATGATACCAAACTTGACCAATTTTACTCGAAAGAGGGCCCTGGGGAAGAGGTTTAAAAATGACATGGTTTCTTGCATTACTCAAATTTTTAAAATTTTAACCAAAAATTTGAAAATTATTAGTATTTATATGAATCAATCTGGGTCTAAGAAGTGAATCTCACCCATGCTGAAAAGGAGGGGGCTTTATTTTTCGTTTGTGAATAAAGGGTACAGAACCTCAGTGAAATTAATTCCTGTGTATATCTCAGTTTCAAAAATCAGTTATACCGAGTGCAAAATCGTCAATTCTGTATCTCACTTCCAACCACCATTTTGAAAATTATGAAAAATTAACAAAAATTGAATTGAAAAGCGAAAATTTTTACCACATCATCTAGAGGTTTTTTTGGTAACTATTGTGACCTCGCCGTGGACAGATTTCCAAAAATAAAAAAATAAAAAACAAATCTAGCCCATCCTCATAACCATCTCATGTCACGATTTAAAATTCATCAGGTATAATAATCAAATGCCATCAAAAGCATAAACGATATGCGTAAGTTGTATGTTTTGAAAATTGGATAATCTATTGTTTCGAAAAATTGAGATGTAAACGAATTTTTAATTCAAAATTCAAAGGTCGTAGCGTATAATTATCCAAAAAAGTAATGATGGAAGTAAACGGTACATTGAAATTTGAATAAATTTTATTCTGTAGGCAAGTTTTTCGCATAAGAGACAATGTCAATCGTTTTCTCACCGAAACGTGACCAATGCTCATGAAAAATCAAAGGTATATACGACCAATGTATCGTTCGCAAATACATTGCGCGAAAATAGTTAAACGATGGACTATAAATTAGCATAAAAAACTGTATACTCGTACACGCTATAAACGATGTAAAGTAGCAAAATACACGTATACGAGAATGTTTAAATATCTGACAGATAAAACTGAATGTGTAGGCATGGAACGCGTGTATTTGTAGGACGTACGTAATATTAAATTATTTCATTGTCAAAGAAAAGGACTCGAGGTATTTTTAGTAAACATTTCGAATTTGAGAGTATTATCGAATCAGTTGGGTCTACCGGTGTAGGTGGTACATTACTGTATTGAATTAACTTTCCGGACTTTGCCGTTTTAAATCGAAAATAAAACGGAAATGGCGAGAAAAAAAATTGGCTGAAAAAAAAATAAAGAACGGCAAGCAGAAACGTTAAGTGTAAAAGAGCTGCTAACACATTTGATCACAGCTGTTGATAATGAGTATTTTATGTCAACAGAGATGTAATTTCGGTAAACCGTCGTGAAATTACAGAAGAAAAAAAAACTCAAGGCTTTTTGGTGAAAGTTTTTTTTCCGTATGGTTCACAATGATAATTGTGTTCATTGCTTGGTCAAATACGGCATTAACTTGGTGACATATTGGTTTGATTTATACTACGAATATTGGCCTTGCAAATGGTTTTTTATACTTACCTAATATCCATTCTATGTAGGTCTATTTACTTTGGATTCCAATAACTTATCTCATTTTATGGAACATTTGGTTTCAAAAACTTATCAACTTTGAAGATGTTGACTTTTATTTGAAGGAATTTAGTACACGGCAAAATAAAAGAATAAAACAAGAATTAAACTCAACGTACAGTTGTTGTAGCGAGCAGACCTCATGAAAATATATCGATATATGATTTTATTACGTAGAATTCTTTCGTTTTTTTTTTTTTTTTTTTTATTATCGACTGATTTTTATTCCTTTTTATGATTTCATTTATCTATATAATTTTATTTTATTATAAATATTGTATTTTTACAGAGAGAAGCTCGTGGATCGGTTACCTTCAAAATTGTACCATCATATAGAAGCGCTCCTCCTCCTTGTGAGGTACAAGTAAGCCATTTTGAAAAATATTTTTTACGTGCTTATCGTTCACACTAACACATCACATCACCCGCTATCACTATAATTTATTTCTTTTTCTCCTTTGTTTATTACAAAAAAATTAACAAGCTTACGAATTTGAATTACGCGTCAAAATGTATACCCAATTTCAAATTGTAGTATAGAAGAGAAGTGAACGAAGCAAAACTACAGATGAAAATGAGTATTATCTCGAGTGGTGAAATTCAACCACTTTTATCTGTAGTTTTGCTAGTCACGAATATGTATAGTTCATGTGAAGTTGGTTCAGATGTAATAAACAGTTCGATTTAAAGGAGATTTAAATTTTTTATTTCGCGAGTGATCGTTACGAAATGTCCGGCTAAAATAAAGAAAGGCCAAAATATGGGTATGTGTATTTGAGCTCTTTTCCTCCCCCAAATTCCCTGGTAGTCTTAAATATGTAATATGTAGTTAGATATGGCTTCTTTGAAAGTCTCCTGTTTTAACTTTTCTGATATGATCTCTTTGTAGATCTCAAAATTTAACCTTTTCGATATGATCTCTTTGTAGATCTCAAAATTT
>FIZR01021289.1:0-24140 GCA_900060175.1 Ferrisia virgata | reverse complement strand
ACATTTGATTTCTAGGAATCGATTTATCGAATTTGAATTGACTAGTCGATTGCTTGTTTTGTGTATTTGGCAATCAGTGCAAACCCAACTAATCATGTTAAAAAATTTTTTATATATTCGATTTCGAGGGATCGATTTATCAACTATCGAAGATGAAATGATCGAATGGGGGGGGGGTGATTATTGAGAATCGTTGATCGGGTAATTTTTGTTACAAATTAATCGATCTTTGTGTTTACAATAATCGAGTTAGTAAATTTCCTCTACATTTGATTTCGAGGAATCGATTTATCGAATTTGAATTGACTAGTCGATTGCTTATTTTGTGTATTTGGCAATCAGTGCAAACCCAACTAATCATGTTAAAAATTTTTTTAAATATTCGATTTCGAGGGATCGATTTATTGATTAATGAAGATACAGTGATCGAATGGGGGGGGGGAGTTGATTTTTGAAAATGGTTGATCGGGCAATCTGTGTAACAAATTAATCAATCTTTGTGCATATAATAATCGAGTTAGTCAATTTCCCTTGCATTTGATTTCAAAGAATCGATTTATCGAATTTGAATTGAATGGTCGATTGATTTTTTTTTTATACTTGGCAATCAGTGTAAAATCAAATAATCATGTTGAAAATTATTTTATGTATTCGATTTCGAAGAATCGATCTATTGATTAATGAAAATGCAGAGATCGAATGGGAGGGGGGGTGTTGATTATTGAGAATTGTTTATTATCGGGAAACCAGTGTATCAAATTGATCAATCTTTATGTATTCGATTTCGAGGAATCAATTTATCGATTATTAATGGTACAACAATCGAATCGAGTGTACATCGTTGTAAATTTGTAAATCTGATGACCGAATGTTTTTAAATCGGAAAATAATCGAGTTTATCTAATTTTTCTGTATTTGATTTCAAGGAATCGATTGACGATGGAATAATGGGATTTGTATCAGTAAATGTTGTTGATTGTGCTGAATTTGACTGTTAAAGTTTACATGAAATGATGAAGTCGTATGAATATTAAAGTACATATTCAATTTTGATAAATTGATTTATCAATTAGAATCGAGGAACCTGGTGTCGAACTGAATTATTGGATTGATCTATTCTTCGTGGACTAGGTTAATTGTGTATCAAATCAAATACTGTGCCAAATCAAGTTTTTCGACCTTTCGATTTTGATAAATCGATTATGGATTAAGAAATCGATTATTGTGAATTTGTAAATCGAGCGATTTAATGTCAAATCAAATGATCAAGATTTTATACTTTATTCGGATTTAATTTTAATAAATTTTTTTATCGAGTTTACTCAATAAAGTAATCGATTTGTAATCAATAAATGATCGATTTTTTTCAAATTGATAATCGATTTTTTTCAAATTGATAATCGATTTTTATCAAGTTGATAATTATTTGTCAGATCAAATAATTGAGTCGAACGATGTATGATATGTTTGATTTTGATAAATCGATTTATCGCGATGGTATGTAAAATTATCGATTAGTGGTCGATGAAAATTTCCCATTGTGGTGAATTTTATAATAATATTATGCTAAATTGAAGGAATGAGTTGAAAAAAGTATTTAAAATTTGATTTTGACGAATCGGTTTATCGAGTTTGCTTGATAAAATGAAAAGATTCGCAATCAATACAAATTATTGGTTTTTGGTGATTTAATAATTGTTTGTGAAATCAAGTAACTGAGTTAAATGATGTATCAAAAGTTCGGTTTCGATTAATCGATTTGTTCAGTTTTATTTTAGTAAAAGTATCGGTTAGTGGTTGATGAAAATTTCCAATTGATGTAAATTTCGATAATCGATGCTAAATGAATGAAATAATTTAAAAGAAGTATCAAATACTCGATTTTGATGTATCGATTTATCAATTATAACTGATTATATGGTCTATATTTGAATTTTGGTACGTTGAAATCTATTACCAGACTTGAGTTACTAATTTTCTATCAGTGAATCGATTGAATAAAAAAAAATCAAGGTATCGATTTTTTTGTGAATTACAATCCTTATTTATGATATTCTGTATGATTATCACTAGGCTCAATGTACTTAAGAACTGAATGAATGTATGTATGTATGTTTGAAATCGATTACTAATATTTCGGTATTTTTTTTTCTTTTCCGATGTGTTTGGCAGTACTTCCATCATTGAAAAATAAGATGTTTGTGCGGTTAACGAAGAAGAGAGCGTGGTCACGAGGCAGCGGGCCCAGACACGAATGGCGGCGACTGCGCCTATGAGAGACGGCCCGCCAGCGGGCAGCGGCACTGGCGGCGATTCACGGGTGACCAGCACCTCGGCTTCATCGGCGGCGGCAGCCACCACGACAAATTTCGAATACGATGATAACGAATGGGATATCGGTATCGGGAATTTGATCATTGACTTGGATGCGGATATAGAAAAAACAAACGAAAAAAGTAACGTGGGTAATTTAACATCGGCTAGCGGCGGTCCCATGGCTGCAGCATCCGCTACGAATGCCGCAAACGGCGGCAGCGGTAGCGGTGGTAAAACGAATAAAAGCGGCGGCGGCGGCGGCGGAGGAAGTAATTCGAACAGCGGCGGAAACGCGAACGCCGGCGGCGTTTCTCAGTCGACCGTCGAGCATTCGGCGACCGTCGACAATAAAAGTCTCAAGATGAAAATCAAGCGCACGAAATCGGGCAGCAAGAGCTCCGAAGCGAAGCACGAGATCGTCAAGTCGAACGAACAGAACGGCGCCGACGCTTCGGCTTCCATATGCAACAATACGGACGTCGTGGTCAAAGGATCCGGCGGCGGCGGCAGCGGCAGTGGCGGCGGCGGCGGCGGCGGTAAACATTCGATGGGCGGCGCGAGCGGGACCGGCTCCTCCGTAAACAGCAACGTGAACAGTGCAAACGTGGCGGTCAATACGTCGAACAGCTGCGGCGGCGGAACCGGTACCGGCGGTTCTTCCGGCAGCGCAGGTGGCGGTTCGTCGTCCGTGAATAGCGTATCCGGCGGCGGCGGCGGCGCTGGCGGTAATAGCACCGGCGGCGGTGGCGGTAGCAGTAACAGTAGCGGCGGCGGCGGAAGTAGCAGTAGCAAACGCGGCGGCAGTAGTCACCGGCGCGACAAACAAAAAGATAAACATCCTTCGAGCGGTGCCGGTGGCGGCGGCGGCGGCGCGGACAAATCTACCATCGGCAAATCGTCGTCATCGTCTTCGTCGTCGTCGTCGTCTTCTTCGTCTTCGTCTTCGTCGTCGTCTGGTTCGAATCAATCGTCCGGCGCCGGTTCGTCGGCGAATTTGTTAACGGCCTCGTCCGGCGGCGTGGTTGGTGATCTAAACGGTGTTGTAAAAACGCCCGTACAAAGAGTAATGTATCCAATACAAACGAACGGACCGGGTCCGCCGAACGCGCCCGGTCCGCCGCCTTCGTCGCCTTCCAAAGATACGTCGTCTTCGTCGTCCGCGTCTTCGTCATCGTCGTCGTCGGCGAAGATGTCCTCGTCGTCGTCGTCGGCGTCGTCGGCGTCGTCGTTCAACTCGACTACCATTCCGACTACATGCGCGACCCAGCAGACGTCTTCTGCGCAAGTTACCGCTTCACCGGCATCCGCCGCCGCGAATTCTTCGGCGATGTCCGGCAGCCAATCTACGACTGCATCGTCGGCTGCAGCCGCGTCCATCGGTTCGGTCGCCGCTTCCAGCCACCTCCAGCAATCCGGCGACGCGTGTGGCGGCGCTACCAGCGCCTCGAACGCCGCCCAAACCATGGTCACGTCGAACGTGTACGCGTCCGTCGACGGCGACCCGATCGCCAGACCACAGTCGCCCTCTTCTCCACCCTGCAAGAAACTTAAGACTGCTAATTGCCTCATTAACGATAGCAAGGTAATGTCGCATGTTACTCTTACTTCTCTACGATAGCTTACGTACTGGTAAAAATTATATTACGTTTAGTTATTCTTATAATATAGCCTAGTTTTAAGTACCATAATAACTCCGGACGACTACTACATACGCTTGCTTACAACTTACCTACACACGTTTATTGGACCATAAAATTATATTGTTAAGCCATTACCTGCGCGATATTTATGAAAATCTCAACGATTTATCGATTTCGATTTCGCTTGAATTACCGAATTAATAATACTGCTGGTTTTTAAGTCGTTTGCGAAATTATTATTCGTAAATTTTATGGTACTGGTACGCGTTGGTTTATCCATCTCCTGATTGCGGTACGGTGTACGAGCAGTCTCGATCAAACAGTATTGATCGTACGGCTCTTCGAATATTCTTTCATCCCGCACAGCAACGATACCGTAACTGGGAACCCAGTTCATTGTAATCGATGTTATCGAGGTCATATATAAAATTTGAACTTTCCAAATACTCAGTATAGAATCAATTTTCGAATTTAAAACTGATGCAAATGTAACAACCGTATTTGCTCGTACTAACCTTAGCCTGAACTATGTATACCAATTCTGGGGAATACCACAATGGAAGGTAATTTCCAGCTCGTTGAAAATGGTAAAATTTTTTTCAAAGCTGCGAAACACCAAAAAAGTTGAAATTCTTATACGATAAATGTACCTAGGAACCATGGTGCGAAATATCAACCTCCCTAAGGCGTTAGGTGGGAGATTCTGCTGAAAAATGGCAAATTTTGAAAGAAAACAGGCTGTGAAATTGAAACCGTCCATAAAGAGCGAGCCAATGTTGGAAGATTTTCGATTTTTTCTAAACGAAGCCCGTCAGAAATGAGAAAATTTCATTCACTACGAAAAGAGCATCATCGCTTGTCTTCAAAATGTATTTTTAGAGTGTCTGCTGTGGTCCGTTAGAGTTTGGAAAATCGTGTCCATCGTGTCGAAGTAATTTCTCTCCATCATCCGAAATCCTCGAATTGATGGTTTGTGGATTTTTGATCTATTTCAGCAATTTTTTTTCAAATTTCGATAACTTTTAACGATTTTTTTTTCATATTTTTTTTTTTTTGTCAATTTATACCCGTTTTTCAACATTTTTTCATGATTTTCGATCAATTATCTGCACCTTTTATCCATTTTTTCAAACTTTTACCTACTTTTTGATGATTTTTAGCGATTTTTTTTCTGCATGATCTAGGTAAATTTTTACCCATCTTTGAACGTGTTTTCTTAATTTTTTTAAACTATTTTTAATGAATTTTTACACGATTTTCGATGATCTTTGACCAATTTTTGCAACTTTTAACTGTTTACAATGTTTTAAGTTGATTTTCACTTCTTTTTCGATATTTTTCCTTAATTTTTGGATCGGTTTTTCACATTTCTGAATCAATTTTCATCAACGTTCCGTTAGTTTTTTTGATGGCCCTTTGACGATTTTTTTTCGTATTTTTGGCTAAATTTCAGCCGTTTTTTAATTTTTTTACGTATTTGTTGACCGATTATTTACCAATTTTAGTCGTTTTTGTCAAGTTTTAAACCCAGTTTTTGGCGATTTTTAATTTTTTTTTTTGTTTATTTCTGATTAATTTTCCGCACTGTTGTATTTTTTTTTTTTTCAACTATTTGCAAATTTTTTAATGATTTTTACCGATCCCCCCCCCCACCCCACGCAGTTTAGATTGATTTTCAGCCATTTCCCAACATTTCTTCGATCGATTATAGCACTTTATTTGCCATTCTTATTTAGTTTTTTTCTTGAAGATTTTTAACAATTTTTCACGATTTTTAACCAATTTTTTGCACTTTTTACTTAATTTTATCAAAATTTTATCCTATTTTCGATACTTTTAAACATTTTTTTCGTAATTTTTGATCAATTTTTCGCCTTTTCACTTGTTTTTATCACATTTTTACCCAATTTTCTATGTATCATGACGATTTTTTGTCATAATTTAGGTCCATTTTTGCTGGTTTTTCAACATTTTTTATTTTTTTTCACAATTTTTGATGTTTTTTGCCCATTTTACCTATTTTTTTTCAAATATTTTTCTTCTTTTTTGTTGATTTTTACGATGTTTTTCAGAAGTTGGATTAACTTTTGCCCATTTTTGTCTGATTTTTTCCGAATTTTCAATTATTTTCAACGTTTTTTTTTCCATAAACTAAAGGTCACTTTCCATTTTTTTTCACATTTTTTTCAAACTTTTTCATATTGTGTCATATTTTTTGTTAATTTTTACCCGTGTCTCAACATTTTTTCTCAACTTTTGAACAATTTCAACATTTTTACCCATTTTTTGATGTTTATCAAAGATTTTTTCGTATTTTTAAGTTGAATTTCATCAATTTCGGGTCAATTTTCATCTATTTTTGTCCAACTTTCATCACATTTTAATGATTTTCATCGGTTTTTTCATAGTTTAAGATCACTTTTAATTTCTTTTCCACAATTTTTTCAAATTTTTACATATTTTTTGATGATTTTCAACAATTGTCTGTCATATTTTGGGTCAATTTTTACCCATTTCTCAACATTTTTTCTCAATTTTTGATAAATTTCAACATTTTTTACTCATTTTTTATTTGAATTTTACCCAATCTTCGATGATTATCGATGATTTTTTTCTCATTTTGGGTAAATTTTCATATATTTTTGACCATTTCCCCCGAGATTTTAATGATTTTTTGCGCCTTTTTGATAATTAAAGTCGATTTTCATTTATTTTTCGATACTTTTTCTTAATTTTTGTTCAATTTCAACATTTTTTTACCCATTTTTATTCAACTTTTACGCAATTTTCGATGATTTTTAATGAATTTTTTTTCCATATTTTTGGTCAAATTTCACCAATTTTTCAACATTTTGTTTTCCTAATTTTTGACCATTTTTACCATTTTTTTTACCCATTTTGTATCAAATTTCTCCTCAGTTTTCGATGATTTTTAACGATTTTTTGCCCTTTTTACTTATTTTCTTCTCGTTTTACCAGATTTTCTACAATGTTTAACAATTTTTTTTTTTTAATTCAGGTCCAATTTTCACCCATTTTTCAACATTTTTTCGTGATTTTCGATGAAATTTTTCCACTTTTAACCTGTTGAAGTCAATTTTTTACCCAGTTTTTGATGGTTTTCGACCATCTACTTCGTATTTTAGGTCAATTTGTACTTATTTTATTCAAATTTTTCTTAATTTTTAAAGATTTTCAACGTTTTTTTTTTTTGTGGTTTTTGTCAATTTTCTGCGCTTTTTACCCAATTTTCAAAGATTTCTACCCATTTTTCAACGTTTTTTTCCCGATTTTTTTCATAATTCGTCTCAATTTTCATATATTTACTAGCGTTTTATCCTGATTTTTGTCAATTTTCAGCACCTTTTACCCATTTTTATTAAATTTTTACGCGATTTTCGATAATTTTTTTTCATATTTCAAGTCCATTTTTACCCCCATTCCTGAATATTTTTCACTGGTTTTCGATCACTTTCCTTCACAATTTTTTGCCCATATTAATCAATTTTTACTTCAATTTTCAATAATTTCCTACTTGATTTTTGAGATTTATTGTGCAATTTTAAAAATTTTGATTCTAGTATCACGTTTTGATGATCTAAAATTTTTCCTCTCGAGGAAAAAAAATCTTATTTTTTTTTTTTTTTCACGAACGCTTCGAATTAACAATGTTTGAGAGATTTTTTGTGGTTTTTGCTATTTTCAACGTGTAAAACGACATTTCGAGTCATTTTGTTCGTGTTCGTTTATCGCATGGAAACGATTTAACGTAAGCATAAGTAAAAAGAAGTTGATAACTATGCGGAAAGTGGGTTTCGATTTTCGTTGTTTCGTGAATACGAAGGGCAGGTACCTGTAAGTTGTTGGTTGGTAAAAAATTGATGCGAGTTTACCTTACTTACGTACATATTTAATTCATATTTTCCCTCCCTTTCGGCAGTTGATGAATGAGTAGGTGATTTACATATCGAATACTATATCCGCATTATGATGGAAAAGGCATTTTAACCTTCGTTTTTTTCCCCCTTTTTCAAATAAGTATTTGGGAATAAAAAAATAAAAATAAAATGGGGGAATTCTTTTTAACGTAAGATTATCCTTCAAGTTCGATTCCATTAGGAAAACTTAAGCCTATTCAAATGTTCTTGATAATATTTTATTCGCTGCCAGCGAGCTAAGATAATTTTGGGCGATGCGATGGTAGGTAGTGTTAAAAAATGTATATTCTTCGATAAATTATTATCGAAGCACTTTAACAATTTTTTATTTTTTGATTGTCGCCATAAAAATTTTCAGAATTTATGGTACCCCTACTACCTACCTACCTACCTACGTATTGATTATGTATTTGTAGTTATACGTATAAGTTGCGTTGTATTCCTCTTTGCTGTGCGGTGTATTGGATATGAAAATGGGGTGGGGGGAGGGAGAAAAAATCAACGCGAAGGTTTTTTCTTTTTTTCTTATGCATAAATGTGCGGTAGAATTTCGATGATGGTTGTTGTGAAATATGAGAAATGGCTATGATTTAATTACAAACGTCACGGAATTAGTTTTCGAATTGTAGGTAATTGTTTTTTATTATTATTATCGTAATTAAAACGGATTCCATTCCCTTGAACTTTCGCCGATCGTTTGACAATTTACACAACGACCTGTAGGAAGTTTTTTTTTTCCTCGTCTCCTTTTATCCTTCTGTTCCTCTCCCTCTTTGTCTCTCTCTCTCTCTGGTCTGTTACTCGTTGCGTTATTTGAATCGCTTTTCACGTTGTCAACGATTCAAAGAAACTGATAAATATGGTTTTAAAACGATAAAGAATTTATTTCCGGTAAATTTAACCTTACGAATGTTTACTTCGTTCTTTCGTACTATTTTTTTTTTTTTTTCGTTTCGTTTCGTTCGTTTTTCCTCGAACGATATTTTTCTTTAATAAGGTGAAAAAGTTTTACGTCTAGAAATGAGAGGGAAAAAAAAAGAAGAACCGAAAGAGAGTTCTTCTTAGTAGTACGCGTTGGGAAAATATTTCCATTATAAACTTTGCCCGACCGATTTGATTGTATATAAAAAAGGAGCCGGCCGCTCCACGTTGGTTGAGGGACGCGAGGAGATAGCGTAGGTAGGTAGGTAGGTTAGGTAGGTATCTAACGTAAACCGAATGCGGTCGAATATGGCCCTTCTGAAAAGTAAATTTACAAAAGATAGAGGTTTTAAATTCGAATTATTTATTCCGCGCGGTGATTTCGGCGTGTTCGGTCCGAAGTTCTCGGTATTCTTCTTCTTCTTCTTTTTTTTCCCCCCTCCTATCTATATACCTTATACATATCTCTATATACTCTGCGGTGATGCTGAGAAATTTCGATACGTGAGGAAATTTTTATACAAGTTGGGGATGTATTCGACGTCGTTGTTGGTCGACTCGTGGCAGATGGTTTTTCAAGTTGTATTTTTCGACGGTTTGTCGACCAGCAGAAGTGGCTGAAGAGGGAAAGGAAAGGAAGAGCAAAGTTTAGGAGTTGAACGTGTACCTAGTATTTTTTGTATTCGAGAGTATCGATCTTTATATTGGTGGCGAGGAGTAGACGGTGGGTTATATGAATGGATTCCAGTTCGTAGTATGAGGATCTTTTTTTTTTTTACCTTATTACTGTTTTCTAAGTTGTGTCTCAATGGTGAATAGGTAGGTATTCGTGGGGATATGCGTTATGAATTTGAAGTCTGAATATATTATTTTATTGATTTTTTTCAGTGGATATCGAGTAATTTTTTGTCTCTTTGCTAAGTTTTTTAATATGATTCGTTGAAAAGTAGTGAGAGGCTTGAATGAAAGTCAAGAGAAATTCGTCTTTTCATTTTGAACTGTTTATTTTAGCAACAAACTATAACTCATTCAACTTTTATTCAGGATCACCAACGATGGATATCTTGTGTTCAGTGTAACTTAATAATGTGTATTTTAATCGTTTCCATTTTCGCAGTAATTGATAGGAACTGATTTTGAGACTACTAAGCCAGTTTGAAACGAGACTAGTTGTAGTGACGACAGTTTTAAAAATATATTAATCAAAATTTATTGGTTTTAAAGATGTCTAAAAGTTTATTACATATTGTTCTGAGAACCATTGAACCAGTTTCCGTATGAATTGGTTGTAAATATTATATTTTTGCTACCGGTTTCATACTGGTATTTGAAACCGGTTTCCATATCCGATTGGAAACTGGTTTGGTGTTTATGGAACCGGTTTGGAAACATATTAGTCATAATATTAGGCTATGTAAAGATATCAAAAAGGTTGAATTGAAATTGTTTTTAGAACCACTGCACAACTAATTCAGCGATTATTTCGAAACAGGTTTCCGTATAATGTTAACAACTGGTTTGATAATCTTTGAACTGGTTTTGAAAATGTTTTTAGTCTAAATTGTACGATGCTAGGATATCGAAAGATTTAAATTGGAGCTGATTTAGAAACCACTGAAGATCTGATTTAACTGCCGTTTTAAACCCGGTTTCTCAGTATCATGTTGGCAACTAGTTCAATAGATAAGTATTTTTACCAGTTTTCGACAATGTTTGGATGAAATTTATTTGCTTTCAGGGTTTCCAAAAAATTTTGCCTCATTATAAATAGAATACTTTAAGAACGACTAAACCAGGTTCAAGTGTTCAATAAATATTGAACTGGTTTTGGAAATGTTGGAATGAAAATTGTACAAATTTGAGGGTGTCGAAATATTTTGGATTGAAATTGATTTGAAACGCATCAAGGAAACAATCCGGCTGTTTTTTCAAAACTGGTTTTTGTATACTGTTGATAACCGGTTTGATAATTATTGAATTGGTTTTGGAAATGTTGTAATGAAAATTATACAAATGTAAGGGTGTCGAAATATTTCGAATTGGAATTGATTCAAGAACCATCAAAGAACCAATCCAGCCGTTGTTTCAAAACTGGTTTTCGTGTAACCGTTACTCTGGTTTTGAAAATGTTGCAAGTGAATATTGCATAAGTGTATGGATATTTAAAACTTTGAAGTGATATTGATTTGTGAGCTATCAAAGAACCAGTTCAACTGTTGTTTTAAAATCAGTTTTTAGTGGTTTGTTAACAACCGGTTCATGAACTAAGTATTTAAACAGTTTTTAAGAAATATTGAGCAAAATTGATTAGCTTTTAGGAAGGGTGTCCATAACTTTCTCCCATTATTAATGAACCAGTTTGAGAACGACTAAACTGATTTCGGGTTTACTAATCATTGAACCAGTTTTTTGCAAACGGAAAAATCACTGAAGAACCGGTTCGGCTGTTGTGTTCAAAAAAACTGGGTTTCATATGCTGCTGACGACCAGTTTGATTACGATTGAACCGGTTTTGAAAATGCCTCTGTTCCAATTGAATGTATCTGAAAATGAAAGCTTTAAATTTAGTAGATTTTGAGACTGTTACTATAAAACCGGTTTCCGTATCTGGTCGACAACCGGTTCAATAGCTTAGTTTTTGAAAACATTGGCGAAATTGATTAGCTTTTAGGGGGGTATCCGAAACTTTCGCTCGTTATTAATGAACTAGTTTGAAAACGACTAAACTGGTTTTGGTGTTCGCTAACCATTGAACCAGTTTCGTAAACGTTTACGCCAAAATTGCTCTTGCACGTTTGTAAGCATTTCGGATTCTTCAATTGAAATTGATTCGAGAATCACCGAAGAACCGATTCAGCTGTTGCGTTTAAAAAAACTGGTTCTCGTATGCTGTTGACACCCGGTTTGATAACTATTGAACTGGTTTCGAAAACATGTCAGTTAAAATTGGATGCGTGTGAAAATATCGAAAGCTTTGAATCGTAACTGATTTTAGAATAGCTTCAATTAATTTTTCAAACCGGTTCCCGTATTCCGTTGGCAACCGGTTCAATAGACAGGTATATGAGCCGGTTTTTGAAAACCTATGAGCGAAATTGATTAGCTCTTATGCTGTTCCAAACCTAACTTCATCATTAATGAATTGGTTCGCGAATGGCTGAACTGGTTTCAGTGATTTGAAAACCAATGAACCGGTTATTTATAATACGAAACGCACCCATTATGATTAGTTTTTTTTTTGATTGTGCCAACTTGTTATCGGATACTGAATCTGTTTTTGAAATGTTTTAAATCAACTAATTTCCATTTAAACCGGTTTTTTCGTCCTTTAAATCTGTATTTAACCGTAATAAATCGAAAAAAAGGCTCATATTACTCAGTTTTTTTTCCCCCACCGACACCCTATTCCAAAATGACGGAAGCGTTGACGTCGATCTTCGAATTTTGAAAGCGTGGCACATTTTGTGAAAATCATCAGTAGGTAAAATCCTGCTCTCTTCGTCGTGTTTTCTCTTAATTTTTAACCTTCGCACAGATCGAGCTAACACGCAGTAATACGTTTTTTTTTCCACGCCAATTTGTCGTTTCGGAATTTTATTTTATTTTATCAAAACTCACCCGTTTACAATATTTAATATGCAGATACCTCGCTAGGACGTGTACACGCTACACACATTTTAAGGCGTATATGTGCCTAGATGTAGACTTCAGTCGTGTATACCTAATCTGCGTATACAATACCTACCTACCTACATATATTTTACGCTCACATGTAAGCTTTTTTCCACATCGCGTTGTATACGAACACCCGGTGTAATGGATTTCTTTTGTTTTACTCGACATCGAATAGTGGTAGATAGAGCCGAGTCCGGCAACATCAAAGGGCACTTAAACCGCTCTTCGCGTCGTCCAATTATCCGCGTAATTAATCCGACAAGTTGGGTTACACCGCATCCCATCCCATCCCATCCCAGCGGTGATTTGCACCGCGCTGCTGTGCGCCGGCGCTAATTGGATCTGTAGCTTGGTGTGTGTGTCGCTGTTGCACCATCCGATTGACGGATCTTCTTCGTATGTGTGTGTGTGTGTGTGTGGTGGTCGTCATCGCGTAGTTGTCGAAAAAAAAAAAAATAAAAATTGAGGTTCTGGTTCTCCTTCTTTTTATTTTGTACTTACGAGTACTTGCCAGCATTATTATTCCACTCGACAACCGTAACCTACAAGTACCTTATTGACGAAGGTAAAAAAAAAAAAAAAACTACATACGTAAGACCATACGCCGCCGAGACGATGAAGGAAGCAGAGTGAGGTAAAAAACAAACAACCTGAAAAAAAAACGGCGGTATAGATACGCGCGAATTACTACACTTCGTGTACCTCTCTCTCTCTCTCTCTGTCTCTGTCTTTCTCTCACTCTAAAGTACCTAGCCTACCTACGTGTACGATTTAAGGTATGGTGTAGGTATATATCATTCTATGTACACCACTACTAGAACGTGTTGGTGTGTGCGTGTGTATGTGGACGAATGACTCGTCCTCGTTGTCAGGTAACAAAATACCATAATTTAATTTCTTTCTCTATTTTTTTTTTTTTTTTTCTTTCCAAACATTCTAGTACGCAAATATCGTTTGAAAAAAAAAAATAAAAAAACCACTGAGAAACGGTTACAAAGTATGAATATAAATTAACGAATATATGTGTATGTATAACCGCGCGAACTAACAACGCCGACCGCGACGCGTTAACTGAATATAAATTATTTAAAAACTCATGAAAAAAATCCCAGCAGTAAGTGTGTAATGTGTACCTACCTACCTGCCTACCTACCTACCTACCTACCTACCTACCTACCTGCCTGCCTATACCTTACTACATGCGCCGCTGTACCAAATAACCACACATACATTTATATACTCGTGCATAGCTCGAGTATGTAATGTATTTCTCGTAATGTATGTGATGTTTGTGTTCGTTTGTGTGTGTTTGTATATTACACGTACGTACCTATCGGTGGAGGTATATGTGTAGTACGTAATGTACAGCACGACGAATATGCGTTATGATAAGTGTGTATGTGTACAAAGTATAGGAATATTTTCGATATAAAAGTACAATTGAAAAAACATAACAAAAAAACAATACAAATAATAAGAATTGAATTGTAATTGTGCAACGCAGCGCCTAAACACATCTGTGCGATCATTTTTATTGCAGTATATGTACTTAACGTACTCGTATACGTCGTTTTATGCTAGAAAAAAAAAAAAAAAAAGCTCGATTAATGGAATACCTGCGAGAATAATGCTGCAGCAGGGGGAGAAAAACACACGACGACGAGAGGATGAGACCATCGGAGATTTTTTGTTGTATATTTCGAGTACGTCGTAATTAAAAATTGAACGAAATGCACGCGCTGTTTATCTCAGCGAAGCGAGTGTGTTTTTGCAAGAAATGGGGGAGGGGGAGGGGGGAGCAGCAGATTATTATATACGCTTTTGTAGAATTGACGATCAATGAAATGCGAATGGATGTCTCGATGATGTAATCAAACTGTATGTATTCGAAGACCGATGATGATGAATTTGTTTGCATTGTTTCGATTATCGTTGGTGTGTATCGTAAAAGTCGTTAGAAGTTATGGCGAAGTTTCGTTTAAATACCAAAAATAATAGGTGGAAGTGTTGCGTGATTTTTAAAAACTTGGAGTGGGTGCCCCTGCCCCTCCCTCCGCCCCTCCTGCCTTCTATCAGTAGATTGTACTACTGAATTTGTCAGTTTTAGTGGTATCAAAATTATTTGAAAAATTTTATAAAATGAATTAATCGATAGTTTAAACTATTGATTTCATTGTTCGACGTATATGTTGAGCAGTATTCGAAAACAAAATTTTCGATACGGATTATTCTTCTGAAAAAAATGATTATTCGATCTTAAAATGAAGCGTAAATTTAGTCATTCATTGCCTCTATCGCTTAACGAAGCAATTATTCGATTATTTTGAAAAATCGATTTTTTTGGTCATCGATTCTTTGGTATCAATTTCTATAAATGTTCATAAATTTGAGCAATATTTGAAAAAAAATCGTAAAATCGATTATTTTTGTAAAAATCGTGAAATCGATTATTTTTGTAAAAATCGTGGAATCGATTATTTTTGTTAAAATCGTAAAATTAATAATTTTTGAAAAAATTGTAAAATCAATTATTTTTGTAAAAATCGTAAAATCGATTATTTTTGAAAAAATTGTAAAATCGATTATTTTTGTAAAAATCGATTATTTGATGTTTGAATATAGTGTGAAAATTTTTCCATTCGGTACCTTGATTTCTCAAAAAAAATTAGTTTTTCGACACATTGAAAAATCAATGTTTTAATTATCGATTTTGCGACTATCGATTTTATAGAAAAATTAAATGTTAACGTAATGAGAAATTGTATCATTTAAAGTTCGTGTAATTTCTACGAATGTTCGCTTTTGAAAAAAAAAATTGTAAAATCGATTCCCGTATTGAATAAAAATCATTATTCAAATTCAACTACGAAATGAAAGATTGTTTATTTAGTTTCTTTGTTTCTAAAAAAATCGATTATTTGACTTATTTGAAAAATCGTTTTTTTGATTATTGATTACGTATTAAATCGATATGCTAGAAAAATTGTATGATAAATTGATGAGAAAATGCGCTATTTAAGATTTTAGCGACTATCGAGCCGTGAATTTTGGTTTTTATGAATATTCATTTTGAGTAATATTTGCAAAAAATCGTGAAATCGAATCGATTATTCGATGTCTTGAGTAAAGTACACAAAGTTTTTTATGTTTTGTGATATAATTTCTGTAAAAATAGGTTGAACTTATTCTCGACCTCTTTGAAAAAACTGATTTTTTTGGGTATCGATTTTGTAAAATCAATTTTTTGTAAAGTCTTCAATAGTGAATTATGCTATTCAAGATTTTTCGATTATCAAACTGTAAAGTTCGGAGCAATATTGAACCAAGAATTATGAAATTGATTATTCTGGCGAAAATCTATTATTCAATGTTTGAATAAAGTGCACAAAATCTCTCATCTTCTGTGTTATGATTTTTCAAAAAATTGGTTTAACCTGTTCAGCCTGTGAAAAATCGATTTTTAACTATCGATTTTGTATAAAATTATCAATTTGAAATTGTAGTATTCAAGATCTTGCGATTATTAGACTAAAAACGGTTATTTTCAAATAATATTTTTAAGCAATTGTAAAATCGATTATTCTAAAAGAAATCGATTATTTGATATTTTATCAAAATGTAGAAAACTTTATTCGGTTTATTTATTTTTCAAAAATTCAAGACACGTTTAAAACATCGACTTTTCGATTATCGATTTTGTGCATATCGATTTCGTGAAAAATCCTATACTTTACGGACGAGGGATTGATTACATTATTCGTGACTTCGAGCTCCTGTGATAGGGAAAAATATGCAACAAGCTATAATGGACGTTTTTTCATCATGATTTTTCTCATCTATATCTGCTGATTTGATTTTTTGGCAAAGCTGTGGAAATTTCAATGATCTTCATTCATCTTTGTCGGAGATATTATGCGTCATATTTTGACCGTGCATATTCACCTCAATTAGAGTAAAATGAATTGAGTTGATCTTATTGGTATATTGAAAATTTGAATGGAGAACATTCTCCGTATGTGAAACGACATTTTTACCAGTTGAAAAAAAAATTTGCTCGAAGATGGTTGATTTTTTTCCATGTTATATGGTAAATTGCCAGCTTTGTAATTTTTCAACCACGTCACCCCTTCCCTCCCTTCGCCTCGTGTGAGCTACGAGTACAATTTCAGCCAACGAGAAGACACTTTTATTCCTCACACTCGAAATTTTAGTAATTTTCGCCCTTATCTTCGCTCGGGCAATGTATTCCTCTGTTTCTAGGGAAAATTTCAGCTAATCTCTCTCTTCTCCCCCTTCTGCCCCCCAGAAGTCGACAGTAGTTAAGGTACTGAAAAAGATATGTATTCTAAATTTTATGTGGGGGAGGAGGGAGAGGTAGAGAGGCGAAGAGAAGATGTGAAATGGAGTCAACCTGCATGAATCACGAAAAATTCATCTTTTTAGCAATTTTCTTCGTGATAGGGAATTACTTCCCACTTTATCAGTTGGCAAGTCTAATTCAAGAAAATATTTCAATAAAATCGAAGGACTTCTCCGTTTACAATCTTTCGACACGATACACCTAAAGTCTTGTTGGTAGCATCACAGACCAGTTAATCGAATCAATCGGGTATCTCAGAAAGAAACCTTTTTAGTCATAGTTATCATAGGACTTTTTATTGGTACCTAAGTATAAACAGGTATGAAATGAAATTCGAAAAACGCGAGCAACGACGACGAAAAGCGAAAAGCGAAAAGAAAATAAAAAAAAAACACCAAACACCGACCAAAGAATTTTGAAAACAACAAAGACGCGGTTGTTGCGGCCGGCTCGCGATGGTGAGAGAAGACCGGCGGTGCGATGCGACGCGACGGGCGTATTCGACCCACGCCCACGTACACGTCTATTAAACGCGATTAGATGCCTCTTTACAGTAATCAAGATGGTTGTTGTAAAGCTTTTAACTAATAGTTGAAAAAAAAAAAAAACAAAACACCACCATTCGGCATCCCTTTCGGCGGATAAAACGCGACTTGGCCGACGTCGTCGACGATGATGATGATGAGGTGACAGCATCAAAAGCTTCGGTAGCCGTCGCTTCACCGGCCAAATAGAATTTCCACTTTGGAGTGTAAGAGGAGCTAGCTACCTATGCCTTGGGAGAGGTAGACGAGAGAGGTAACACTATGAAATATACCTAGTTGTTGGTCGAGACGGCGCACATCACGCCACACGCCAAACTATCGCACACACACACACACACATACACATACTGTTCGCTTAAGCTGATACGATGATAAAGTACGTGGAGCGAATGGTAGAGGACGGGGGGATGCAGCAGGAGGGAAAATGCGAAGCAATTACCGAACAAATCTGCATCATAGTACAAGAATTGTGTGTCGAAACTACCAAAATACCGAAAGACGTGTACTGAACGAAGAAAGGAGAGAGAATATGCAGCAATAAGTGAAACGAAGAAAGAAAGAACCAGAAGAAAAAAGAGAGAGAGACACACACACACGTAGTAGTCGTACTCAATCGACTTACTCACTCTGTTTCACTCGCTCGCCCTGTACTCGTATATAAGTACACCACGTACACCTCTTATTCAGCATATACGAACCGAGCCGAAGTACCAGTAGAAGAAGTGTTGTAGGAACCAGAAGCAGAGGACGAAGAAGTAGAAGTAGCAGTAGAAGAAGGGTCACGTACCCGAAGCACCGACACGATTGCGCGTCGAGCGTTAGAATGGTCTCTTGTTTCTCGGCGAACTCCCTTTGCTGCTTTGCCTTCGTTCGTTCGTCTTGCAAACGCCGAAGCTTAGCGTGCTGACGATGACGGTGGCGATGGCGATGGTGGGGTGCGCGACGCAATGACGAGGAAAATCGATAAAAGCCGCGGTCGCGGTTTTCACGGAAAATAATCGTTTCGTTTTCTTCCTCCTCTCTCTCGGCTCTTTCTCGCTACCGTGCTGTACGTGTGTGTGTGTGCGTGTGTGTGCTGTGTACTCACCACTACTACTACCTCCACCACCATCACCGTCATCGTCATCGTCACCACCGCTATAGCAGAATAGTAACAACAACCACAGCTCTGCTGCCATGTGGCGCACACACACAGCCCAATGATCGTCTTCTTGCTCTCACTGCCTCACTATTATCATACTCACACTCACACATTCGCACACTATCTATCCTTCTCTTACCAGTCAAAATAAGTCGTCTTGTACTCATCTCGCTATCCCTGTTAGGGACTCTGTGTGTATGTATGTGTGTGTGTGAACGTTTTACAACACGTTGGATAGTGTCGTCGTCGTCGTCGTTGGGAGTTTTCTCTCTCTCTCTCTCTCTCTCTCTCTCTCTCTCTCTCTTCTTGTAGCCTTTTTAAGCGGTCCTCTCGAGTTTTTCCGATCCCTGCCCTATACCCCGGTGTGATACATATAACTTTTCGGATGCGGTATGAAGCGCATCTCACCTCTGCCCGCCTTCATCCTCCTGTGTGCGCCTATGTGCGCCGTGTATACGATATACCTACTACGTACGCGTACCGTACCGTACAGTACGTATGAGGCAAAGGACACACGTACGACCGCAGCAATCTCGAGCTATTAAACTCTCGACGTCGACGTCGTCCTTATCTATTTACATCGCTCTCGTATTGCTTTATAGGTAGGTAGAGGTAGAGAGGTACCTAGGCTACCTCTACCTACCTACCTTGGCGTTTTATAAATATCGTCCTGTCTATCATCTGTGGAGGAGTCGTTCTTCGTATAATCAATTGCGTACAAGGCGTGAATAAACGTATATTGTGCGACGCGACACGACGAGGCGAATTCGCTATTGTCTTTATTATACGATTCGATTGTTGTAAACCGAGGTTTTCGAATCGAGTGTTTTCATTGAAAAGATCAAAATCAAGGCAAAATAAACGGAGCAATACGTCTCGTGATAATCTTTATTAGTGTGTCTATCTTACTTGCTCTATGGTACGACGTGTGATTCGAGACAATAAAATATAAGCCATAAGTAAGGAAATTGAAAAAAAAAAACAACATTTTGGAAAAATTTTTGAAATTTTTAATCGAATAATTTACCCAACGTGTTGGTAATCTGTGGTTAATTTAGTTTTATATACACTCGCACAGGTCTTATCAATTTAACAAACATATGTACATATGTAAGCGAATATAAACTGCCGCAAGTGGTCGACTAGGCGTGTAAGAATCGATGAATCTATACTCAAGTAGTAAAGCCATCTCTATAGTACCATAGAAAAGGTATTATCAAGTTTGCCAATCTCACTTTGTTGAACTAAAGCTACCAAAATTAAATTAGTATCAAGTAATAAAGTTTCGCCGTTATTACCAGGGATTTAGAAAGATAAATGAGGAGTAAAAAGAGCGAACAGGGTAATTAAATTTACTTGGACCTATCCCAAAGTTGTCTCACTTCGGATACACTTTGATTATGTATTATTATTATTCTCGCTAACAGTATAATTCGCCTTTTTTATGCGGTTACCGTGGTTGTTATTACATGAATTTAATAACCATCGTTGATATATTTTTCATCTTGTCGACGTCGGCGTCGTATTATAACGCAACCTAGGTAAATCGATATAATTTTAATGATAATTGTCGTTTTTTTTGTTATTATCTCGATTATCGAAACGAGGCGGTATTATGTTCGGATTTATTAGTGCTGGGAATAGATTTGTCAAATGTTCTGTACTAAATTGTATCGTTTCGTTCGATACGTTCGATAATTGTAATACGGTTTTTTTTTTCTCGATCATTTTAAACTCTGTGTTTGATAATTCGATAGATTGTTGGTATCGATAATCGTTTATTCGATGTATAAACGGTTCGATAATTGTGTGTGTGGGTGGAGGGGGGATTTAATAAATTTTAATTTATTTAAAAAACGATTCCGCCTTGTAATTTTTTATTTTACATCGATAAATCGATGTCAAAATTTCGATTCGATAATCGATCACTTTGTAGATTTTTCATATTGAAAATTTTTTAATAGGTGTAAAGATTTTGAATAGTAAGAGTCAATTTGTAATCCATTTCTTTTATTCTAATCGATAAATCGATGTTTACATTCGATAATTGAATGCTGAATTCGATGTCTATGATATTGATAAGTAATAAATCTAACCTGGAAGTGACTATTTAAAAAAAAAATTATGTTTCCCTTTTAGTGTTCAGCTCAAATAATTATTTAATAATCAATATTTTATATCGATTTTAAAATCGATTAATCGATAAGTTATCGATGTTTTTTTATTTTTTTTTTCATCTTAAAAATTGATAGTTTTTTGTTAGTTTTGAATAATTGCAAACTTTTTTTTTATTTATATTTTTAGAAAAAAAAATCGATATCTTTGCATTTGATACATTTGGAATCGAAACGATATTTTTCTGTAATCGTTTTCATATCACCATTTCATTTGCGTGATCATCTTCTCATTGACTCGCCGATGTGTAATGTTTCCAAATAAGAATATCATATTATATCATAACTTTGATATCGATAATAAATATCGATTATCGATATTGCACTGTTTTCGATATTTTTTGTGTGGAATATTTTAAAATTTCCGTTTACTAAATGATTTTCAGTATAATATTGATGTATCGAATTCGAAAAAAATCGATACTTTTATCGATAGTTTTTGCGATTTTATTATAAATTGAATATGAATACCTGTGAATCGATGTACGATAGCTCATTAGAAATATCGAAATGATGTCTTGAATTATCGAAAAATCATTACCACCTATTTTTCTTTCACATTCCAAATTTTGGCGAATTTGAACGATTTGTCAGTTGCCAATCGATATCAGTCGACTGAAGACGGAACAATTTCTGTAGTACTTTTACAGTCCGATTTTTGTGTAATATTAAAGTTACGTGAACTGTTATACTCGTGGAATTGAATTAAAATGGTAAATTTCAACCTCTCTGCTCAAATTTGTAGGGAGAGTGAAATACGAGGAATAAATTCCAAAAAGGCCAAAAATCACGAAAGAAACTTCATTCTTTAAACGGGGGAAGGAGGGGGGGCTGAACAGACGATATCCCCAGAAAATGCATGTAGGACCTCTACTTACTCTGCGTGCCCAATTTCAACCTTTCATCTTAATTTAGGGGTGGAAATATCACCGGTAGAAGATCTAAAAATGGCATACGTCGAACCTAACCTAACCAAAAAAATCACTTTTTTGGGGTCCAAAAAGTGTGTGAAGGTTATTTCAAATCTCCGAAAAGCATCGCACCTATTCAATTTATATGCCAAAGAGCATAGAGAGGTAAGAGTAGTGAAATTGCCCCGGTAAGATATTTTTACAAAATTAAGATGGTAGATGGGTTCCACCAAGAAATTTTCGTGACCAAGGTTTCAGACCCCCCACCCCTCTGATTTTTGAGAAAATCGATTTCTCCTGAAACTCAGTTAGGAATTTTTTTCTTAAAATCGAGTCTGTCGATTTTATCGAAACTTATGTATGCTAATAGGGCCTTCTAATGGCTGTTCATGAAAAAATCAACTGGTCCCCCCCTCCCATTTTCCCCCTTCGAATTCCATGTTGAGCTTTAATGCCACCTTTATCTGCGATAAATTTCCGGCGAAATTTTCAAAATACCTTAAAAAAATTTTTATTAGGCCGCATGAACATTAAGAGTGTTTTTTTTAAATACCAAATTTGGAATTTTTGGAACCTCGCCCCCTGAAAAGTTTTTTGAAAATTTCAACATGAAAAAAATTGAGAAAATGTAAACCGAAAATTTTCAAAAAATTCTCATTCGTATAATCTGTGAAAATTTCAAAATAGTTACCCCCACCCCGCCAGAGATATCGCGTGTTGAAATTTCGCCATTGGGAGGGGCGGATGGAGGGGGGGGGGGTAATTTCGGAATGAATGGGTGTATGGGGTGAAAATTTTTTTGGGACGTTTCTAGATCATTAGCAACATTTTGGTTCAATTTTGATCGATTTTGGGTCGGGGGTCGTTTTTAACCCTTCTCAGGAAAGGCTGTGTGATAAATTTTGGTCAGTATCGATGTGAGAAAATAATTTTCCAATTTTGAGAAAAAAATGAAGTATCTGACGTGGCCAAAAATGGTCGCAATGGTCTTCTGGTATCCCTAAACTGATTTTGTTGGTACGCTCCCTTCCTCCACCCCCACCCCACCCCCCAGCGGGCAACTGCCGTAGGTTGATAGATCGTAATATAATGGTTTTCATTGACAATATGACATTGAAAATCAGGCTAGCTTCCTCTGTACAAGCTTTTTTTCTTATCCATCCGAAGATGATCATTCGATATAGTGTTGATGTCTGAACTTTAATTAGCTATCAAGCCTCTAAGAGATCTTTCTTTTTTTCTCTCTGAACTGTAATATCTTCATCTGTTTGACTTTACTCGTTACAGTTCGAAACAGGTGATTGATTTTAGTTTAGGAAAGCAACACTAAACGTATAATTATTATTGCTACAGTAGCTACCCGAATGAGTAATAATGATTTGTCAATTTCGTGTTAGTAGAAGTCCTACTCGGTGAGCAAATTCTCCCTCTCCCTCGACGACACGTTAGTTTGTGTGTGTGTGTGTGTGTGTGTGTGTGGTATGTACTGTACGTGCGGAATCGTATAAATATATTTATGTATATTGTATAAGCGGTATTAGCGAAGACGAAGAATGAAGAGAAAAAGGAGCAGACGTAGACAGATGGTAAGAGAAGGCGAGATGGATTTTAGTAGACTGCCGAGGGCGTGAGGTACATTGTTTGTATAAGAGTATAGTGGTATATGCGGTTAGCTAGACACACTGCACATCTACGGTAGGTACATACAAATAAAATAAGCGACGAGCAGCGTGAACAGAATCGAAACCTGCTGGATGTGGTGAACGAGTGCTGAGAAATGATACAAATAGCGAATTAGGTATATATTTATTCAAGCCATGGCTAAACATTTTATACACACACACATATATATGTATGAATATCTTTACCAAAAAACTCGTAACCTTTTTTTATATTCAACGGCAATCTCGTAACGTTTTGAGGACGTGAGATTTCTATGCACTTTTAAACAGCTACTTTCATCACATAACAGCAATCCTGAGACTTTGAGGCATGTTTTGAGATTTCGGTATATACAAATTCCTTTCCCCCCTTTAATGTGGTACATCTCACTGTAGATATTCCGTGGGTTTAAATTTTCCATTTTCGAATAAAAGTTCAATTCTTACATTTGTAAGTACATTACGTTAATTTTTCAAGTTTTTAGTCGATCAGTTAGGCTCTAATTTACGAACTAAAGATTTGTTTAACATTTCTCACGATCTGTCTGTGTAAACCAAAAGAAAATAGACTGCAACAGCGTAACTTTCACGGATACAATATTACTAAAAGTACAAACCTACAATAGTTCATAGAAATTAGGAAGGCTAGCTTAATTACAGCATCATCACCAGAATTGAAAATGAGGATAGAGCACCGCAAGGGCTGTGTGTCTGACTGGAATCTTTCAGTTTTTTAAAATGAAATATGTGTGAGAGAGTATTCATTCTATGGTTAAAAATTCTATAAATCAGAGAATAATCAAGACGAAGCAAAATGATTGTGGAATTGAGGAAAAAGGAAAATGAAACTTTTCTCAT
>FIZR01021287.1:0-38441 GCA_900060175.1 Ferrisia virgata | reverse complement strand
AGGTATACTTTCATGTATTTCATCAATATTTTGCACCTCCTTGTAACTTTTCAAATAGGAAAAAATCCTTCAAAAATGTTTTTTAAAAAGTCAGAAATGATCAATGTTGCCACAAAAGCAGTAATCATATACTCCATAATTTTACATATATTTGTTTTTTACCTTACATTACGAACACTGCTGAAAGTTAAAATAGCCTCTATATTTTGAAAAGTAGCAAGATGCAGCGAAATATTGATGAAGTATATGAAGCATACCATTTAAACGAGTAAATTTCAGTAAAACTGTCGTGACATTTTTTGAAATTATTTACTTAATGCTTCACGTATTTTGAAAACTTAGTATGCGATGGACCTCGTACTCTTATATAGAGCGAAGGGGAGAAGGGGAGGGGGTGGTGAGAGTGGTGTACATTGGTACAGGTTCTTAAATAGTGTTACCATTTACACGCAGCGAATTCATCGTGGTCATTTAATGTTACACTCGAATGATCCCCTTTTATAGGCTTACGTAGCATGTACCAGGGAGGATTTTAATTCTACATATTTTAATAAATATAGAACAGCTTTTCGGCGCATTGGTTTGTCGGATTATGCTGGCCGAGGTATTCGCAAAACGATGGTAAAATTTAATTAAAACGGGTTTTCGAAAAAAAAAAAAAAAACGCATTCAAATACAAAATCGACCACAAAATCGAAAATAGCGTAAAAAATTCTTTCTAGCAATGCATAAACCAGAAATATTCGTAAAATACCAAAACTGCAACACACGTTTGAAAAAACATCAAAAATATGCTTAACTCTTGACAAAATTTTAACACTTTCAACGTTGCATGACGTGAAAAATTTTGAAAAATTTTGAAAAATGTACTCAAAATGTGCAACAAGATTATCCAAGGAATACATTTCATTGGTAATTCATTCATATGAAGAAATTTTATGTTTACGTGGAAAATAAGCTACATGGCTTGACACTACCTGTTTTGAAAAGTTTAAAGTGGCTTGACACGACAAAACGATAGAAAATGTATTCAAAAATTTTAAACTGACCATGTAATGTGTGAAGGAGAACAAATTGTAGATGAAATCGGTAAAATAATCGTCATTTTAGCAGAGTCCAATAACCAAACATATTACACAAATGAAAAAAAATCATCGAATGACGATAAGCTTGATAAACAAGAACCGTGGTAATTAAACAAAGTTTGCAGCTAGCCAAACACAAATCACTAAATTTTGCCTTTTTTATAATCAATAAAGTATGCTACGTACAGATTTTTCAATCGCTCTATTTTCCTAATCGTCAAGCCATAAAACTTGAAGTGTAGTATTTGGAATATTCGGTTGGCTTGACATTGAATATCAGGAATAATTTTTGAAATTTCACATAGCACTGAAAGTGTTAATAATTTTACACAATAATTTCATTTAAAAAAAAAAACACTTTGATTATTTTCAATTCATCGTGTATGTTAGTTGGTATATTTATAAAATTTCAAGGCGAAGTCGTCACGAGTTAAAATTTTTTTTTAAGCTGAAATTTGTTGGGAGTCTATTTCGAGCTTGAAGGAACATTTTTAGTGTGAGGGGGGGGGGTGGCACATTGAAAAAGTTGTAATTTTTTTTTGCACTGCAAACAGGCTGGCATCCTAATACGTATACCTAGAGAACACTTGACACATAAAACCGGCACGTCCACGGAGTAGAATTCGTTGACCGTTTATTTATCCGCAGTCAACGACACTTATTGGTCAACCAGACACGATACTCGTATACCTATGGTAACATTAATTCAGACTACATCAGTCAGTCGTCGGTTGTGCACCCGCTTTATAAACATATCCTTGACATTACCAACCCTTCCGCCTTCGTATCATCCCTATTTCGTCGTCATCGTGTTGAAAAGTTTAAAAGACGCGAGCGATCGATTAAAACGAAAACTTTTATCATACTCGCGTATAGTATTACTGAAGACAGACGAGATAACTTATTCAACAAACGACGACCTTTTTGCCGGTTTTCCGTGGTCAAATGTACACACACACACACACACACACTATACACACATACTACATACGATGATGATACATGAGATAGTCGTGTGCTATATGTGTAATCTTGACCGGCTGCTACGAGAGCCCTAAAGCGAGTTACCTGCCTTGAACATATTTCGCTGCTGTAGTAGAATGGTTTACCCTTTAAAATATAATTTTTAGACACGTGCCTCGGGTTTCGACTCGCGCCACTTCCACTATATAATGTTATTTATACTCGTAATCCGGTCTAACATATTATCTATATACTTATTTGTCGGTGTGTTGCGGTACCGTACCGTACCGTAGCGTACCGAATATTTGTCTTTATTTCTATTTCGTGTATCGTATAGATACACCACATGTAGACATATATATTAGGAGTAGATGATATACAAATATACCGCACAAAACAACACAACAAGCCTATAGCCGCCCGAAGAAAGCCATTTTCAAGGGTACACTATACACACATACACACGTTTATTAATTTCTACACACATCGTAACGATTCCCCGATGCGAAATATTTCCATGTACATTAATTCTCTCCAGGCCAGCTTCGAATTTCCGTATCTTGTAACTGCGACGTTACCATCGTGTAAATAGGATTTATATACTGCATACTATCTAGTATCTACCTACTACGAATACGTACTATTTTAGGTTGAAATTACGACGTGACACGTCGAAAATGACTTTAAATTCGTATTCGCCGACGAAATGACCTCAACATAATGTATTAAAAATTTACAGCTCTGCAACTCTATATTTAGTACGGTAAGAAATTGTGAAAAGGTGAAAGCCAGATCGAAGGTATATTACTAAACACGGTGATTGACTTTTGAGTTCAAAAACTCACCATACAAAACCTTGCGACCCTAGCTCATAGGAGGATGGAGCTACGTGCCCTCAAAGTTGGGTCATTTTCGAAAAAAAAAAAGGTTTTAAGTCATTTTCACCTCCTAAAAGTGGTGCACAACGTTGGCCACAGAGTTGAAAACGTGCAGTTGGTGTTTCTGCGTCTCCCTGTAGCATTGGCAATTTCGATCTGATAACACTTTTATAACCACCAATCAGGTGGTTGAAAAGTTGCAAATTATAAAAATCGACATAATTAATTTAAAAAAAAAATACAACAAGAGGAGTTTTCACCACAGAAACGAGTGCTAAAATTTTTTTTCAACCTAGAAAAGTGAACTGCAATTGAAGTTTCTTAAAAGTTTTGTATTACAAGGCAGCCAACCAACTACTTCCGAGATCGTTAAAATTATGGTCTTGTTCAGTAATTGCAATCGGAATGTGCAATTTTTCAACCACCTGGTAGCTGGTTATAAATGGTATTGGATCGAGATGCGAATGGTACAGGGAGACGCAGGAACTCAAATTATACTTTTTCAGCTCTGCGACCGAGGTCCTACACCACTTTTGGGGCGTGAAAATGACTAAAAACCGCGTTTTTCTCGAAATTGACCCCACTTTGAGAACCCATAGCTTCACCCTCCCCCCTCAACTTTGAACTAAGGTCAAAAAATGTTGTATGGTGAGTTTCCAACTCAAAATCAACCACATAAGTGAGTTTGGTCAAAATCCGAAGCGTGGTTTTTTCTACCTCCCCTTCCCTCCCTCCCTCCCTCTCAATTAAACATATCAAAATCCAGCCATTTCATCTCCCCTTTTTTAATGCCGTTTGTGGAGCCTAGGTCCACAGTGTTGCACCAGAAAATTTGGTGCATTAAAATTCCTAAACTTACGGTAGGGGTGGAGGGGGAGTAGGGGGATGGAGTGTCGAGTTTATTTTTCAACAAATTCAGACGAAAAAATCAAATTTGTGGAAAGGGTGGGGCTAATGTAAAAATTTTCAATTTTATAGTATAGGGTATAATAATGTATGTTATGCAACCTCTCAAATCTAATAGTAGCATCAATTTTTTTTATAACTATAACCACGGCTTGCAAAGGGGTTGGGAACAATTCTCAAAAAATTTCATTTTATAGTGTTGGGTATCGAAATGTATGTTTTTGAGCTTGCCAAATTCATTTCTGGCATTAAATTTTTTGTAACCGTAACCGTAACTGCAAGGGGGTGAAGGGAAATTTCAAAATTTTTGATTTTAGTGTTGGGTGTCAATATCTGTGTTTTTGAATCCTCCAATCAAAAAGTTCCAAATATATTCAACTTATTTTGAACCACTATTTGCAGTGGTATTTTAATGTAACAAAAGGAAAGTAGAGCTATACATTAATCAAGAAAATTTCAAAATTGGCAAGCCCAGTGGGAACTGGATGAAAAAAAATTTTCAAAATGATATCGAACAAAAATGGTAAATATTTTAAAGGCTCCTACTTGACTTCACAATAATTTGAAAGCAGGCCATAGGATCAAGTAGGAGACTGTAAAATATTTACCACTTTCATTCGATATCATTTTGAAAATTTGTTATCTTCCAGCTCTTTCTATACTCTCAATTCAAAAAAAAAATTTATTAAACCGTCACCTCGGGGTCAAAATTCAGTTATTCCCAATTTGGAGGAGGGTGTGCTGAGGGACCGAAATCGCAAGAAATGTTCTTTTTTGAGCCGGACCATAGACAATCCAAAATTGAATAACATATTCAAAAATCAGCCGCCTAGGTCAATTAGAAGGGAAGATATGAGGGTTTTCCTCCTTTTCGACCTTGAAAAAGATTCCCCCCCCCCAAATCTGGTACGTAGGCTTAGTGGGAATCATAGACATGCCTTTTGCCGGTTGAGACATTTTAAATCGATTGCTTCCCCTTACAGTCCTAAAAATGTCGTTTTTGGGCTTGTTGTTATTATGTTTTGATTATGCTCCTCGCAACCCCCCCCCCTCTCCTCCTTTTGAGCTAAGAAGTTAAAATTTAGTATATAGATGACATATAGGTCGTAGATCTGCCTTCTTGAGGGTTTAAACTTTTCAGCCTCAAGTCATTTGCTCACCTCGATATGAACCAAAATTAATAAAATTTGAAAAGTGGACTTGAATTGGTGACGAACTGATATTGTTTGAGTGGGAAAAATCTCGAGTTAAAATTTAGTCAAATCCAAATTTGAGAGAGAGGTGCTGTGAGGTTAAAATCTCAAAAAATTGTTCGCCTTGAGTCAATGGGTATAGAATTTTCAATTATGAAGGGAAATATGTGGTTTTTTCCCTTTTTCAACTTTGAAAAAAGTCAGTGATACGCATACATCTCGGCACAACTTGGCCAAGGGGTTGAAATATAACACGTATGTTTAATGGGGGTCCTGGGTATGCATTTTGAGGGTTTCGACTTTTCAGCTTCTTCGCAGTCCTTCATTGCCGCAAAAAACAAGTTTTTTGAGCGTTTTTTTAAATATTTTTTTATAATTTTAAATAATATGGTAGGTGGGGGGGGGGAGGTACACCGTCTAGTCAAAGAGTCGTAATTTTTATCAGGTTCATTTGACGTAATTTCACAATTGTTTACCATCTTTTAACCTATCAATTTCAAAAAAATTGAACAGTTTTCCCTACAACATCCTTCAAGTACAATTTTTAATAATCCACCTCAGCAGATTTATTCACTGCTCCGTCACTTCATCTCAAATCAAATTAATACTCAGTTACAACGAAGCATCTACCATATTTTTTATGCCAGTACTATCTAGTATTTACATAACTGCCAATAGGGTTAAATAATTTGAAAGTTGATCCAAGTTCAAAAATAATTAATTTAACATAAATACGAAAACTTGAAATAATATAAAACAGTTAGATTAGAACATACGAAGGGAGCGAAGAGGAGAAATCTTAAAACTAGTAGAGATAAAAAATCATCACGTACCTACATCAATTATTTGGTAAATGAAATTTTTTCTACACGTTTATTACACGTTTGAAGGAGAAAATTCAAGGATAAAAACGTAAAAGTGAAAGAAAAAATTCGGGAAAAAAAAATAAATACGCAAATAAATCGATTGGAAGTCGAATTATGCAATCTACTTCATAAAATTGAACAAGAAGCGACATGACAGGCCTTCATAATTTGTTCTAATCTAATCTTTCGTCAACTATTTCCATTAAAAATACTCAACGAATTCGTAACACTTGTCGCCAAGTGATCGGTATCTTACGATAATGAATTTCATATGCATAATGATTATCATGTCTAATAGAAATAACAGTACTTCGTTTTTTGCCAGTGTTGACAAATTTTTGCATTATTTATACATATGTAAGTACCTAGCTACCTAATACCTACCAATGTAGTATGTACGTGTATTTCTATTAGAAAATTACGATTCTATAGTATAACGACTAGTTCGGTGTTTCTTTTTTTTTTTTTTGCCCCTTCAAAAACAGATTTTTTCCAAGCGTTTTTAATTGGTAGGTAGAAAAAAAAATATTATTAAAATATCACTCAAATGCATCTGTTTCGAATGGAAATCTAAAAACTCGCTTGCATTATCGTGACTCGTTGTGCGCTTGTACGTATATAAAGTCCAGATTTATCTTTTACTATTTGTAACACAAGTTAACATATGTATGTATATAGAGGAAGGTATGCGTACTATTCATTAAGGCGAGCTTTAACGTAAAACAGAAATAACGATACAGTTTTTTTTTTTTTTTTTTGCTTCCTTTTATTTTCTCCTATATATCGCAAACAAATACATACACAAATTCGAATCTGAATCTGTTGACGTCACTAACTCTTTTTCATTATCGATTTCGCAGACAAAACCCGCGTGTATACATAAAATACTTACACGAATGAAGTAAGTACCTAAACCATAAACTGTGATTTTGAAAGTCCCCGGGCATTTGTATAAATACGTTTGCAGAACGGAAATTTCGTATCTCGTATAGTTTTTAAAATTATTCTCGAGCAGTTAACTAAATAGCTATACGACATACGACATTCTCGCATCATCCTACCCAGTACCAGGTACACAAAATACGTACATAAACGAGACGAATTTTAACCCTCGTCTCTGTGTATGTATGTGAATACATTAGATAACGTGTCAACGATAACGTAGCTGCGATATTGTTAATTTGAAAGCATATTATAAGTATACATGTATATAGGTTCGTCATAATTAGGTAGGTATGTAGAAAAGACACGAGTCTCACTAAATGAGTTTCAAAGTCATCAAGATTCTTGATTTGTTATTAACTTACTTGTTAATGTTTGTCGTGGATCGCGGACACACTTCAGCGACAGAAATATGGACCATTACTCTTGTACCATTATCGACTAATCTTGCTAATTCTTCGCCTTTCCATTTGAAGGTGAAAACTGCAGCAAATTCTCCTGAAAATAAAAAAATTATTTATTGTTTTAAAATATATAATTGTACGTAAAATTTTGTACGATGATAATAAATTATACGTGATTATCAGACATAAACATTATTTAAAATCCAGTTGAATAATCAATTTTCTCACAGTAAGTAAAATCAAACAGCCTTAAATACTTTTTTTGTTCAATTTCTTTTGACATAAATATGATATTTTTTTATTTATAAAAGTAGAATTTATTTTATTAATTTAAGCAAAGATGGAGAGGGAGAAGGAAGCTAATAAATTCATCTGGATATTAAATCAGCTTTACCCTTTTTGTAAAATTCGCCAACAGGGCAGTGACATTGAACTAGCTTTTTTAGAAAATTGATTCAAAAAGAGAGGGAGAAGGGTACACATATTCTTCATATGATGAGCGTAAGACATCATATTTTGTTGTAATTTATTAAAGTCAATGACTTCAAATTTCAACTTTTAAAAAGAAAAAATGCTTGAAAAATTTTCGAAATTGAATAAAAGTTTTCCATGGTTTTGATTTTAAATCTTTGCTAAATATAGCTCATTAAAATAAGAAAATTTTATACAATAAAATTGGGAAAATTTTTAGAAAGATCGAAATATTTTCAAGAAAGAGCCTTGCTTTTTTATTTTAACAAACCATGAGTGCAAAAATCATTCATAATCATTTTTTATTACGAGTTTTTTTTATCAAAAGCTTCAAATCAAAAACGTTCACTCTTCTCGGTACTCTGTTTTGACATTTGATTTTACTATTTCCTAGTAAAATAAAAATTATACAATCACGTATCATCACGAGTTTTTGATCAAAAATATCAAATCAAAAATCAAAAATGTAACATCAAAAACTTCACGTTTTTCAATATTTTAACTTTTTATTTTTTAATCTTTTTTATTCTTTAATTCCTTTCATCATTAATTATTTTAATTTTTTCAATTTTTTAATTATTTTATATTTTCTATTTTTTATTTTTATTTTCTTATTTTTTTATTTCAGTATTCATAATTTTTTTCTTTTTTTATTTTTTCATTTTTACTTATTTTTAATAATTTTGTTCTTTTTTCTTTTTTTAATTTTTTTATGGCATAGTTTTCAATTTTTTTTCTTTTTTTTGTTTTTAAAAATTTTAATTTTTTTGTTTTACAATTTTTTTATTTTATAATTTTTCATTTTTTTATTTTTTCTTCTATTTTTTAATTTTATAGTTTTTTTTATTTTATAATTTTTTGTTTTTTGATTTTTAATAATTTTTTTTCAACTTTTTTCATTTTTCAGTCTTTTGAGTTTTTGATCTAGAAGTTTAAACAAAAAACGTCACATTCAAGTTGACGTTCAAGCTTCATGGTAGTCCGGATGTTGATGGGCCACTGCTGGCAGTCCTGATTTTGATGGTCTACTATAGACAGTCAACTCTTGACAGTGCACAGTTGACTATCAACTATTGATGGTCAAGTATTGATCGACCTGGACCATCAAGAGTTGACAGTCCAAATCTTGATGAGGTGGATGTTGATGGTCGACTATTGTTGGTCAACCGTTGACGGTTCATTGTTGACCATCAATTCTTACTGATTATGTGCTGACAATCTGAACCACCAGCAGTTTATCCCAGATGAAATTTGAACTTGTATTGGAGCAGGGGTAGGTAAAATGCTCAAAGGCTTGTACTAAATATTTATTTTAATTTTTTATCCCCTCCTCCGCTTAGACAAAAATCACTTACTCGGTTCGATCGATACTAGCCAAAATCTCTGAAATTCAGCTAATAGGCTCAGATTTTCGGCAAATTTGATACATATGAGTGAGGTTGACCTAGAGTGAAAATTTAATCATGTTCAAATTTGGTAGAGGGGGTACTGAGAGACAAAGATCGCAAAATTGTTTGTTTTTGAGCCCATCAATAGAAAGTTGAATGTTATTTAACATATCCAAAAATTAACATTTTGAGTTAATTAGGAGATGAGTTGCCGGAGTTTTCCTCCTTTCTGACCTTAAAATAGCGCAATTTCTCACAAATCACGTCTACAAATTTAGCTGTGCTGTTGAAATTTAGTATGTAGATTTGATAGAGGTCCTAAATGTACCTTTTGAGGGGTTTCGACTTTTCAGTCTCATTGTATCTTCTTGCAGCTCTAGAAAAGTAGTTTTTGGAGAAATTTTTCTTATTTTACAATTTTGTTTCTACCAATAATATTTTCTCTCCAGATTGTGATAAGGGTTGAAATTTGACATGTATATTAAGCAGAGGCTCTAGATGTGTCTTCTGTTTGGTTTGCCTTCTCAGCCTCATTACAGCCCTTCAAAGTACTAAGAAAGTAGTTTTTTGAAAGATTTTTCTTCTTTTTCAAATTTTCCCTTCCCTTATCTCTCCACTAATTTGAACTATGGGGTTGAAATTTATACGTAGATTCAGTAGGGGTCGTAGATGCGCCTTTTGTGCGTTTCGATTTCTCAAACCTATTGCACCCCCCCCCCATCCTCAAAAAATAGTTCTTTTGGATAATTGTGCTCATTTTTCAAATTCCTTCTCCCCTCATCTCCCCTCCAAATTGAACCAGAGGGTTAGAATTTAGCAGGTAGATTCATAGATGTGTATTTTGTGCGTTTTGACTTCTCAGACCTATTGTAGCTCCTCACATCCTCAAAAAAGTAATTTTTTAGACCATTGAGCTTAGTTTTCAAATCTCTCCTTCCCTTATCTGTGCTCCAAATTGAACCAGAGCGTTGAAATTTAGTATGTAGATCGACTTCACAGACCTATTGCATCCCTTCACAACCTTAAAAAAAATGTAGTTTCCTCGACAATTGTGCTTATTTTTCAAACTCCTTCTCATACACTTCTCCTCCAAACTGAACTACAGAGTTTGAAATTTGATTAACAATTTTAACCAAAAATTATTCGTTGGTAAAGAAAGCGTTGAATCTTGAAAATGGTAATTTGGGAGGGGAGGGGGGATGGAGCTGGAAACTGTAATTTTTTTCCATAATAAGTAGTTGTAAAGCCTCATAAGCCTACACAAATCGATTAAATCGGTACTCTCAATTTTGAGGAAAAAATTTCCAACCGATTTTTTGGAAAAATTGATATCCCCCAAGACGGGGAGGGAGGGTAGAGTGCAGGGTGTTGTTTGAAACTTCCATCGCGAAAGTTTCTCACCGCCAGCTTAATTTCTTTAAAAATATCTCATCTTGGCATTATCTCCTGATGCCTTTTTGATTAATTATAAGATGATTAATGAGAATTTAAAATCGGCTAAGTACTCCGAATCGCATCGATAGAAGATAAATAAGTAAAAGTACGCAGTTTAATTCGATCAATTGAAATTACAATGAAGAAGATCACGCTGTAATCGATCTATCATTTCCATCTTAACTGTATATCTACCTACATACGTAATAATAAGATATAAAGTAACGAAAAATAAATAGGATTTCCTCGAAATAACTACAGCCACTTGTATGCATATCGAATCGTGATCACGGTTTAAAATTTAGCCAAAGTTCTTCTTTCATAATTATACCCACTTATAAAGCTGGTAAACAGTTGGAACACCACAGGCCAACAGCCATATATACGAGTATTAATTAATGTACGTATTATAAAAGTTAACATGTGACGTATATAGTTGGGAATCCCGCGAGATACGACGAATAATGGTTTTGATTTAACTTTTATTAATTTTGTATAATAAATAATTCAACGCAACGTAAGAAATAACCAACCCAAACTTGGTGAAATTACGGTACCATGTAAAAAGAATAAGGTAAAAAATTCACCCTGCAGATATTCTTCTTGACACAAGGTTGGTGGGTGGGTGGGTATCTAGATCTACATTGTTTGGAGTAGGATGAAGATGAGACCTCAATACAAATGAATTTTTCAACGAGATAACAACGTCGCGCGAGTAATATTGCATACTTTGTTTTGAACTTTTTTAATTAAAATAAAAAATAATCGTAAAAAAAATAGCTTCGCAACACGAATAATTTCAACCATACCTATTGTAGCAGAACGCTCGGTACGAGGGTGAATTTAATTTTCTTTTTCTTTTTTTTTTGCATGCAGCGGTGGTACGCGTTAAAATTAAAGTAATTTTTTAATTATATTTTCAAAGGTGTTATTTTATTTTCGCCCCCCTCTCTCTCCTTCTCTTTTTGTCTTTACACGTAATACAAAGAAATGAAGGAAGAAGGTACACCCGTGATTCACCGCATCGTTTCAGTTGCATACAAAAATTGTCACGTAAAATTGAGTAATCTGATTGCAGAGATAATTAAACCATCACACAGTTAATCGATTTTCATCAGCGGATTTCTCTTCTCTCTGTCTCTCTGGCTTGTTGACTCGACAATAATGCGAAATATACACTGTAGATAGATATAAGTTGCGAAAAAGAGAAAAAATATATATATATACACATGTATAATAAAAAATTAATATTCACGATACGCCTGGTTCGATATAATGTGAAATTTTTCCATTTAGGATGCACACAGAGGTACGCCCTTTTTATTGCGCACATTTTAACGACAACTGGCAGTTAGCAACTGGCACTTCGACTTACCAGTATTAGGTTTGTAATTAAATTCGATAAGATGGGTTAATCGTTTAAGAACAAAAAAGTCGCATAAATGATGCGATGATGGTAAAATTCAGTCTTAAACATAATTCTAAGAATAGGTCAGAGTATTGCAAAATCGCGCTTATTTAGAAAAGTAGTCAGCAAGTTGCTTGCACCGAAAAATATTACCAACGTTCTACTTTGGTTTATGCGTACGCGTATGTTATTACATATTTACCACTACACACGTAATTAATTACTATATTTAAAACCACTTTAATGAGCATTGAATTAAAAGAGAGATACGCGTGCATTCAGGAATACTCGCGTAAGTAGAAAGAGGCGAGAAAGAGAGAGAGAGAGAGAAAAAAAGAGTAAAAATACCACCCGGAGTCATTTCACCTCCTATACTAGATTTTTTTTTTTTTTTTCTTCTTCAAAAAGACATTGTACTGTGCAGCCGGCTGCGGCTCCACGTGAGGAAAAAATTACACCACCGAGATACTCTCCTGCCGGGTAAATAGTGTCACTTGTCGTACTAAGTACGATTTTTTATATCGCTCGGTATTGTTTCAAACTTTCGGCGGCGACGCTTAATACACTAAAATTTAAATGGATAAAGTTCTTCTACTACTATAAACAAGATAAACTATAAAATTTGACGAACGCGAACGAGTAACGTAAAAGTAAACATTAAAACTGTGTGATTTTCATTCGACATCGTCAAATTCATCGAGCAAAAATTACCATAATTTCAAAATTTTCAACTACACCGAACATCGGGAAACTAGTTCAACATGTATTCGAATACTCGTAGATCTACGTACAAATACAATTTAATTGAGACGAGAGCGAAAAAAAAAAAAAAAAAATTCCATAAATGGTATCAACATAGTAATAAAGTTTAGGTCGCGTCGTCGACTTATAAGCGTAGCGAGTATAAGCTCGAGTGTACTTTTTTTTTTACGTGGTCAACATAATCGATCAACAACTTGTCATCGTCTCAAGTCTTTTGCAACGACTGGTAACGATAAAGGTGCTACTTGTATAATTATACTTTAGATTTGATTGCGGTCACAAAAACCACCAACATGAACGTAAGTAAAGGTACAGTAGTGCAATCAACTTGTAATGTTTATACACCAAAACCATCAGCGTAACATGTTATCGCATTCAAGTTCAATAATTTCATTAATATATTCGGGTCTAATGCATTGGCGGACAGAGGGGGGAGAGGGCTTGAATTCCAGTACATTCATCATACTAGTTGAATCATTCTGTACAATGCGGGTGGTATAACATGAGTCATTTGAAAATAAGTATGCCTAAATCATCTCATACGTAAAAATTGGAGAGGGGAGATTCTTTCGGATCGATAAACAGTAATGGAGTTTTCTCACGATTTTAAATTGTTTGGATTTTTATTTTAAATTCCAACACTTTGCATAGTTCATCGAAAAAATTTTTCATTCTAAATAAAAACCAGAGAACACACGCCCCACACATTACGTAATCCAAAAAGTTCAGGCTGATCATTTTTAAGTACATCAGCCTGATTTTCATAAAGTTAAAAAGTTACTAAAATTGTCCTCTTATGGAATAAGAAAAGAAGCGTTCTTGGATGTTTTTTCTTGAACAGTGGTAGAGGTGTAGGTAGATATTGGAGTGAATAGCAGAAACATTCAAAATTCACATTTAAGACCTACACTAAATCTACGCATCAAATTTCAATTTTCTAGCTCAATTCGAATGAGAAATAGGGAAGGGGCAGCTTATTTCCAAGCTCAAAAAGAAACCCACCTCCCCCCCCCTTATTTCCACTCCTAATTGACCTACGAGGCTCATTTTGGGACATATTGTACAATTTTAAATTGTCTATTGACTGACTTCGATTTTTTCCCACAACACCCCCTCCCTTAAATTTAAATGTAACTGAATTTTGACTCAGAGTTATTTCCACTACTACATATTTAAGGCGTCCCTCAACTGAGTCTGTTGATCGAATTGGAGAGATTTTGGTCAGTATAGAGCAGAGTAAATGATTTTAGTCTTTGAGAGGAAAAAATAAAAATAAATATCTCACATAGCCAAAAAATGGTGTAATGGACTTCTAGAACCTCATAACGGATTTTGTTGATTTACCCCCCCCCCCCAACCGTCGCAGGTCCATAAATCACAATATTCTGATCATCACTGGCGATAATCGTGAAAAATTTTTGAAAATTAGAAAAAAAAATCACAAAAATGAGTAATATTAACATAAAATTTTTCAAAAATTAGATAAAATACTATAAAATATGAAAATTTCTCAAATACGTAGAAAAGCGAGCAAAAAATTCGAAAAAAAAACCACAAAATTACAAACAAAAATTGAAATAATGAAAATTTACTCAAAATTTAATATAACATCAAGAAAAATTCTTGAAAAATCTAATTATCGAAATATAGAAAAAAATATCATAAAATGCGAAAGTTTAATCAAAATCTTACGATGAATAGTAAAAATGTTTAAAACCTCATAAAGTTTACCCAAAATTATGATAAAATGTCATAAAATATGAAAATTTACTAGAAATATAGGAATAATTTACAAATAACTGCAGTAAGGTGAACAACAAATTTGAAAAAGATGGGAAAAATTGTAAAATAGACACTTCTCTTTTTGGGGAAAAATTCGATATCATGGATATGTAATGGATACATAACATACCCATGTAAACTCTTTAACATAACATGTCAAAATCATTCATAATCATCTTTCAACACGAGTTTTTGATCACAAAATTTGAATAAAAAATATTCATTCTTCTTTTTACTCCATTTTGACATTTCATTTAATCATTTCATAGCAAAATAAATCATCCATCATCAAGAGTTTTTGATCATAAACATTTTTATTTTTTTCATATTTTAATTTTTATCATTCTTTAATTTTTCAAGTTTTTATAATTTTTATAATTTTTCTATTTTTTTATTTTAACTTAAATTGAAAAAGTCATCAATTTTTTCATTTTTATAATTTTTAAATATTTTTAGCTTATTAAACTTCTTAAATTTTAAAAATTTTTCAATTTTTTAAATTTTTTGTTGTTTTTATAATTTAATTTTTGTTATTTTTTAATTTTTTGATTTCATTAATTTTTCATTTTTTTTAGTTATTTAATTATTCTTATTTTTCAATTTTTCTGTTTTTTTTTTCATTTTCAACTTTAAAATTTTTCCATTTCTTTATTTTTTAATTTTTCCAATTAGACATTCATGTCAACATTTTTACATCACGTGCAAAAGTAAACACAAAAATCAGTCATAATCATCTTTCAGGGCGAATTTTTGATCAAAAACTTGAAATCAAAAATCAAAAACGTAACATGAGAAACGTTACGTTTTCACGAAATGACCCAAACCCTAAGACATATCCGTGTCAAAATTTACCAAAATTTACAAACAAAATTATGAATAGCATAAAAATTGTTCTAAATTTACCGAAATTCACAACAAAAAAAACAAAATAAGAAAATTCACCTGAAATATAAAAAAAAGCATCGAAATCATAATTTTTTTTTTTAAATTTCATAAAAATATGTATAACTGCATAAAATTTAATTAAAACTCGCACAAAATAGAAAAAAATTCACAAAAAAATGCATAAAAGTGGGTAAAGCATTTGAAAAAAATGAGTAAAAATTCAAAAAAAATGTTGAAAAATATTAAAATTATTTAAAATTTAATAAAAAAAAAACAAGAAACATTGTTGAAAAACTTTGCAAAAAAATAATAAAAATTCGTAAAACAAAAACGAAAAAGTATCAAAAGCTATGAAAAATCAATGAAAACATAAGAAAAATCGTTCCAAGCTCAAGAAAAAAAACCTCGATTTTCCCAAATCTAAAAATCATGATTCCGAATAAATTTTTAGCGTTCTGCGATCAAAATTTCATTATCATAGAAATATTTAATCTGACTCTCTTGCATATATTTGACATTCTGTTCTTCTTCAGCCACTATACAGCATTAAAAAATTGTTGCATTGAGGGTATGAAAATTTCGATCATCTGGTAAACCGTTGACCCCATCAAAAATTTTACGATACATTATCGATCATTTCAAAACCAACTTTTTCGAAAATTTTTACCCTCCATTACGATCTTATAATTTTTTAGCATCTGATGAATTTCAATTCAAATTCGCTTCTGCTATAATTTGTACATTTTTAATCAGCTGTCATGTCATAGCAAGCCTACATATCAAATTAGGACAATTTGCGTTCGTACCACATTACATAAAATAATTTCTAAGAAACATTGGTCGAGTTTTGTGTGTTACCCACCTTCCTCATTTCTATATCTAATATTTGGGTACAATATAATAGCCTGAATTACCTTCGTAAAATCAAGCTAAAAATGTAAACTATAAAATTTTCGATCTGTTCGCATTCTCCTTTCTTAACCATCATTTAAACAGAAAACAAAAATGCACAGAAAATTCTACGATAGTATAAGATTTTTATCCATATCTGCTTTCCGTCATAAAATAAAATAAATGAATACCTAACCTACGTACAGATACAATTATGAGAATAAAATAGGTATATGCTGGTTTATACCTGTATAATACTACTTCATACTCATCAATGAACTTCTCGCCAGACCCTTTTAAGGTAAACTAGTGTTAGAATATTCGATACCGTACATATCATACGAATAACTTTTCTACACACTTACTCGAGCCCAGCATCTAATTATCAAAAAAATCGTGTCTATGTTGGTAAAAAAAAAAAAAATTACGCTATCGTTGCACGCGACGAATTGCCAATTCATGCTTAATCAACGAAAAAATTCTCACCACAATTGCATATCCGTCTGTCAGTCCAGCGAAGAAGGCAAACATACGCTATAATATTGAATACAAAGAACGCATACGTAATAAGTATAGGTAAATATACAATAAACACTGATTATTATCCACACGCGTATTATTTTTCTCAATTTTTCACCAATTTAATCATCTACGCTGTTGCAAAATAATTACAATAAAGCGCAACCGCTAAACTAACACTTCAATAATGAATAATTTTTTTGTAAATTTATCGTACCTACTTATTTTTATTAACATAATATTTAAAAAAAAAAGGTTACGCTATATCAAGGTCAAAAATGGTACATGGTAAAGAAGAGACTAGATCGAATTTCTTCACGGCTTTTACCAAGAAAGACCCGTGTAATTATTACAAAAAAATGATCATGAAACAAAAAGAGTCATTAATTTCGACGTTATTTTGTTTCCTTTTCACTCGTATACACCTTCAACATTTCGTCGTAGGTACGCGTAGAATTTCATGAATATGATAAAACACACACACACACACACAATCAAGATCCAAAAAAATTACTAAGCGCCCGAAGAGGGTGAAATATCATATCGTTCAACGTTTATTATCATTTTCTACAGGTGCATAGGATAGGATACAATGATAAAAAAAAAATCATCGCAATAGTTTGCTTTTTAAGGCTGATTTTCCTAGAGTAAAGAAGAACTGCGAATAAAAATTTACTAAAAAAATACATTTTCGGGGAAGTGAGGCTGAAAAGTCGAAATCCTCCACCCCAGGGACATCTAAGACATATACTAAATCTACATACCAAATTTCAACTTCCTAGCTCAATTTGGAGGGGAGCTATGGAAGGAACAAATTAACAAAATAAGAAAACGCATCCAAAAACGCATATTTTTGGGGCCGTTAGGAGGCGCATTGAGACAGTAGAGTTAAAATCCCCAAAATGGTCATCCCCACTCTAAAATACTAAATTCATCGCCAATCTAATCTTATTTACAAAATTTAATCCAATTTAGTCGATATCGAGCAAAGCAAATCATTTTTAGTTTCAAGGAGGGTGGAGGTTGGAATGAAAAAAAAATAATAATAAATATCTGGCATGGTTAAAAATAGTGGTAATGGTCTTCCAGTACCCCAAAACGGATTTTGTTTTGTATCACTCCCTCCTCCCCCGTCTTATCCGCCGTAGGTCGATAGACCGTAATAGCGTAGTTTTCATTGACAATTTGACAGAAAATCAAACTGAAAAGATGCACAATGGGATGTTTTTTCTTGAGCAGTGGAAGGGGTACTTATAGGTAGAAGATTCTGGAATGAATATGTGAATACACATACCAAATTTCAACTTCCTAGCTCAATTTGGAGGAGAGATATGCGTGGAACGAACTCAAAAAATTAAAAAAATCTATCAAAAATAGCTTTTTCGGGTCTGTGAGGGGGGGGGGGTGCAATGAGGCTCAAAGTCGAGACTCTCAATACATGCGAAATTTCAACCCCCCACCCAACCTCAATTTGGAGAGAGAATACGGGTAGAACAGCCTTTTTCCAAGATCAAAAAAGTGGAAATCCCGCCTATATCTCCCCTCCTAATCAACCTAGGGGGCTTATTTTTGGATATGATATACTGCTTTTCATTCAGTATGGACTGGTTCAAGTAGAATCAATTTTCATCGTTTTCGCCTCTCAGCATTCCCTCTACCAAATTTGAGCATGACTGAATCTTGACCCAAGGTCATCCCCACTCTGAAATATCAAATTTACCGCCAGTGTAAGCCTACTGCCTGAATTTGATGGATTTTGGTAGGTATTGAGTTGAGGAAATGATTTTTATTTCCGGGAGAAAACAATTAAAAAATAAATAAATGAATGGAATAAATATCTGACATGGTTAAAAATAATTTCAATTGTCTTCTAGGACTTCGAAACGAATTTCGTTAATCCCCCCCATCACCATCCACCGATTGTCGATAAACCGTAATAGCCTGGTTTTCATTGACAACATGAAAGAAAATCAGGCTAAAAATTACAAGAGTATGACAAAAATGAAAATTATTATTCGCTCATTAATTTTATCTTTCTCGTAAAACTTGGTCTTCGTTAAAAAACCCAAAATGAAAAATTAATAAGCCAAAATTTAAAATAAAACATTTTTAATATAGAGCAGTTAATTTTTCATTTTAATTTATAAACTCCCTCGTGTTCCTCCATCTTATAGTAATACCATTGCTTTTTATATGCATATTAAAAGCTTCGTATAATATTCAAAATCTGGAATCTATGTATAAAAATAGCAACTGTGCTTCAAGAAAAAACAATAAAATAAAATGAAACTACTTAGTATTGTTTTAGTAATTTAATCTAACTGTTCAATACCCATTTGAGAAAAAAAAAAGGAAAAAAAATATTGTTTTTCTAGTTTACAATTGAGTAGAAAAACATCTTTATACGTACGTTTGGATTCCATTCGGGGAATAAAAAATCTCTTTTAGTCAATTACAAGTCATTTATAAAAGAAATGAAGAGGTAATGACGTCACAGAATAATATAACATTACAATAGACGTATACGCGCATTAAAACATTTCATTAAAGAGAGAGAAAATAGAGGAAGAAGCTGATAAGAAATCTATTCATTTCAAGAGCTTTTATTCGCAGATTGTTAACAAAGCTTTCTGATAACTGAATTGTTTGATTATTTTTGTACAATTTCTAACTAAACATATCAAATATGTACTTGATTATTTTTAAAGCCGATTGATTTAAAGGTGGACTATTACAATTCAATAATTTCTCATCGAACATGAGTTAAGACAGATACATTCATAAAATTCAAAAAAAAACTAGTAATTTGGGTCTTTATATGATTTATTATCAGTATCTTCGGAGGAAAAAATCCAAATTAACTCTACGAAAAGAATTTTTTCACCATAAGTCAAAACAATTGACAGCTGATAAAAAATTTCAACACATTGTGTTTGTGCCAAAATAAAATAAAAAAAGGTTTACATTATGATTACGAAAGTTAAATGGTTCGTTGAGGCAATGCGAAAATAAATATTTTATTATTGGGTCTTCAGAGCTCCAGGGGGCTAGTCGACAAATAACAGAGGTCGTTTTTTTTTTACCCATCACAATAGGTACGAGAATAAGTACACCATGAATTTCTGTCACGTGCGCTTTTTGCATATTCTGTAAGTATTCATTATTACCTTTATCATATCGTCGGTCTATTTCTCATCATAATTCACAGGTTATTTTTGTCACGTGCTTCTTTCGTGTATTATTCTATTAAATTTTTTTTTTGATGACTTTATCGTAAATCTTCAAAGTACTATAGATGGACGATCTTGCCAAGATGTACATCTACAGAAAATTGTACACTGGGCGCATTTTATAGGTACTAACCTCCATATTTTCTCTTTCTTAGATCATTTGAATAGTCTAAGAAACTCGAAGCATCGATGTCAGTCTTCATCCTGCGAATATTTTTCACTTTTAATATCCTTCCTTCTTCTCCCCTTCGAGAAAAGGAAAAGCTTTGTGATGCTTTGCTTACACATATAAAAAAAACCATTGTTTAAAATTACAATTTTGAACATGTTCAAGTTTTAATTCTCTATCTTGGCATTAAAACCAAAAGAACAACACCAAAAGGCACATCTAGAGTCTCAACATTGCAAATTTCAACTCCACTTCGTTGAATCTGGTTAAAAAGAGGGCAAGTCTCCATATTATCTCCTCTACACATTGACGTATGAAAATGATTTTTTGATATATCATGAAATTTTTAATTCTACATTGATTGATTCAAAAATAAATAATTTTTACAAATTTTTACAAAATTTCGAACACCATTGAGTTTTGACTCAAGGTCTTTCCAACTCATACTTTTGTACATCTAATCTACCACCAATATACGTGTACTGACTGAATTTGAGCGATTTCGATCGGTATCGAGTCGAATAAGTAATTTTAGTCTTTAAAAAATTAAAATAAACTCAAAACAGATTTCGTCAATTTATGGACACATCCCACACATTCATAGTTGATTGATATTCCGTAATAGTCTGGTTGTATTCAAATATGTCGTCAGAGAAAACCAAGCTAAAGAAATTTCTATCAGAAAAGTATCAGAAAGACCAACAAATGAGAACAGTTGAAGAAAAAAAATGTTTAAAATCGCTTTTTTAGTTTTATTAAAAAGGGAGAACGGAGGAAGGAAGGGCGGAACGAACGAATGAATATGGCTCATTTTCTTCAAAATTTTTTTTCAGCACTACGCGCATAACACGAGTGAACTAAAGCTTCATTATTACATAATAGAGTAATAAAAAAAATTTTCTAACATATACAACACATTAAATAAGACGAACAGATACTGCATTTTAAGTTTCAATTTTTTTATGTTTTTAATTTTTATTTATTTTTAATTTTTTTAATTTTTTTAACTTTATTTTATTTCATTTTTTAAAAATTTTTTTACTTCTCATCCAGAGTCTAAGAGATCATTCGACTCTTCCAGTAACCAATCATCCAGCTCCCATCTAGTTGATATACTAAAGCTCATCACAGCATTGAATAGTTTTGGCAGCCTCTCACAAGCCTGGCTACTCAACCCCCCCCTTCTATGCACTAGAATATCGGACGTTGTGTTTCAATTTTCCTACCCTTTGCATTTGTATGCACATTAAATTTGTTCCTACATTTTTGTGCATAATGGACAGCATGTGTAGTAGGTATAATTTTTTAACGGGTAAAATTCAAATGTTTAGTCCTCCCTGGTGCCCCCCCCCCATTTCTCCACAAAAAATCCGTAATCGCCCATTTTTGGATTATATTTATTGGTTCCAGAGGAACGAACGAACAAATATGGCATGGTTTTCACAAAAATACATGAACAATTTTGAATTTTAATAACGAAGTAGTGGGCTTCAACGCCCAAGGTCAATTGAAGAACACGAAAAATATTTAGAAACCCAGTTTTTTGAACTTTTCAGGAGATGATTAAGGGTTGAAAATATGAGCCCCTCGCCCTCTACATCCTGGGCATCATTTGTACCTATTTATCGCGTTTAAATCATCTAGGTTAATGCTATTACAGACTATCGATCTAGGGTATGATACATAAAAGAAGGGGGGTTGGGGATCAACAAAATCCGTTTTGAGGCCCTAAAACACCACGAACACCATTTTCGACCAAGACAAACACAGATATTTATTATACATATTTTTTTTCGAAATCAAAAATCATATACTCAGCTCAATACCGACCAAAATCGATCGAATTTAGGACATAGGTTCGGATTAGCAGCAGATTTCTTATTCCGGAGTGGGGGGTGCTAACGGGTTAAAATTTCAAAAAAAGTTTGTTTTTAAACCAATCGATAGAGAATCAAAATCTATGCAACATATGCCAAAATCAGCCTACTACGTCAATTAGGAGAGGAGATATGCAGGGTTTACCCCTTTTCGATCATAAAAAAATTCAAGTATACGCTTACCTACCCACCAAATCGAACTAGATAATTGAAATTTGGCATATACATTAAGTAGGGGTCTTATATATTCTTTTCGGGAGTTTCGGCTTTTCAGCCACATTGCAGCCCCTTACACCCTCGAACAAGTAGTTTTTTGGTCGGTTTTCCATATTTTTAATCTGATTTTCTGTTATATTGTCAATGAAAACCCAGTTATTACAATCTATTGACTTATTGCGGATAACAGGGGCGGGGGGGGGTGTTGACCAAATCCGTTTAGGGTTCCTAGAAGACCGTTGTGGCCAATTTCAATCACGACAGGTACTTATTTTCGTTTTTTTTTTGTTTTTTATTTTTTTCTCCCTGAAACTAAAAATTATTTGCTCAAATTGATATCAACTAAAATCCATCAAATTTGGTAAATGAGCTTAAATTAGAGACGGATTTGATATTACGGAGTGGGATTGACCTCAGGTGCCCAAATTTTTGAGAGAGGGTGTTGAAAGGAAAAAATTCTAAAAATTGTTTTTTTTTTTTCAAACCAATCAATAAATTATGCAAAGTTGTATAACATATCCAAAAATCAGTTTTCTGGGTCAATTAGGAGAAGAGTTAATAGGACTTGTCCCCTTTTTGACCTTGAAAAGGGTTGCACCTCCCCTAGTCGCTGTTTAAATTCAGCTAGGAAATTGAAATTTGGTACGTGGATTTAGTAGAGACCATAGTTGTGCCTTTTAGATATTTCGATTTTTCAGATTTAGTGCCCCCCTCACCCTCCAAAGCCTCGAAAGCGCAGTTTTTGAGTGAGTTTTCTTATATTTTTACTTCGTTTCTCGCATAACTCCCCACCGAATTAAGCTAATAAGTTGAAATTTACCATGTACATAGATTTTGTTGCAATTCCTGGCGGCCTGGAAACGTACTTTTTTGGTCGGTTTTTCTTTTTTGGAGCAGCCCTAATGAAGGTAAGACATGAGCTATGGTATATTTCTTGTATGTGAATCTGGCATCAGGATTTGATGGTGAGAATCATACACTTTAAAATCATTTGCAACGATTCCCAGACGTTTTCCCGAATACCTTTTGCCCGAATAAAATTATGCCGAATCTCAATTTCCCGAATACCAAATGTGAAAAATTCCACGGTAAGTGAATAAATTTAGCTAATAAGGGCAATGATTCATCGAAGATACGTCATAACCACCTAAACAGCAACCTTTGCCAAAGTTTATATCAGAAAATTCAGTCCGAGGGAACAACCGATTTCGGTTGTTCCCTCGGAAAACATCACCCGGGTTTATCAGACGTAAGCTAAAGGTGGCTTCAAAACAGAAATGGATTGATTTACAGAATCGCATATCCGGAATCGTTGGAAGTTACTTAGAATTCGAGGACCAACATACGGAAAGTCTGCATCGATAGGAGGCGTATGTAGCCGATGTAGAGGGTTCATCGCCATCCAAAATTCCACTTTTTTCGCCATATCTTCTGTAGAATTGCTTTTGTGACAAAAATGGTCAAGTACTTTTTTTTTGTACTCCAAATTTCGCACAACTTTTGTATGCAACATTGTTTCATATAGGTGATAAATGGGGAGTTAAAAGGCTTCGAGTTGGAATACCTTAGAACAATTTCATAAAAGTATTAATCTTTGATTTTGAATAAAAAAATGTAACTTTAATAAATCATCTGTTCGGGGACAATGAATTTGGGAAATTCGGGACAAACTTTTTTGGGAAAGGGGGCGAGAACCCTTGCTGCACCTACTATAAATGATTCGGAAGCGATGCTTTTTTTCAATCCACATAATTTTAATACAGGAAGTTGGAATTTTCTATATACATTAAGTAGTGATCTTAAAAGTGCCTTTTGGAGATTTTTTTGAAAATATTATCGATAGTTTTTGATTTCCAATCGATTGACAGAAAAAAATCCTCATGCCTTTCACTGTTAGTTAAAAAATTTCCCTTATCGTTCGATCTTTCAAACATAAATAACATAAATTTGCATTCAAACTGAGCCAAACGATTAATTTTAAGTGATTTTAGCTAATACCGAGCCGAATAACGAAGTACCTCTTCTGCTGTGGCGAAAAAAATAAGAACCGCATATACCAGATGAGCATGCTAAAAACACTCGCAGCACGATTACTACTTCAATTTTCTTTCAATTAATTCGAAATAATAGAATTTTTTACCGCTATAATTTCGAGACAGTGGAACAGTGAAAGAGGAATGAAACGCCACCGGGATAAAAATCTCTTTACTTAGCAAATCGTAAAAGTAAGTCGAAGTATACCGTGTGCCATCTTCATTCTCATTACGTTTCACAAATTTGCGAACCAAGTACACACTACACAACTGAATGAACTTTCTTGGACGAAATACCATTGAAAATATTCACTGTCGCGATGCACATCTTTGAAACGAGCGAATATAATTCTTAAAAGCTCAAAGCACCAGTCTAATATGTTTTCTTTTCGTCGCTAATAGCGACATTTCATCGTGATTTAGGTATACACAACGCAAGGTAAAGTATGGAAAGTGTAAATTTGATAAGACGTTGCTGGAAATATGGTAGAATGCAATTTACAACCCGAAAACACGTTACCAGGTTCGATATCTAATTACAGTCCGTACTGCAGCGTTTGGTAAGTGTAAACGTATTACCAGCTCAGTAAGTTTCTTTCCTTTAAACAGAATTTAATTACCTCGTCGTCAACGGTAATTACATCTTTGATACGAGAAAACTTTAGCTTCTACGGTGTTGTTATATATTACCTGCTAAGCTCGCTACCAAACACGACCCGGTTTTTCATCCAATATAAAACAAAGTAGGTAAGGAAAAAAAAAAAAAAAAAAAAAAAAAATACTTGGCAAAAAAAAAGAAAAAAAAACAACATTAAAACGTATTTTTTATCCATTTGTTATCTAACTTTTTTTTCCCCCCTTACAACAGTAATGTTCGCAATACGTGTAATATCCGTATTCATATTTAACGGATTGAGTAAATTGGCTCATAAACGAGCCTCGATGACCGGAAATCCATTACAATTACCGTACCCTCGAAAAACACCCCCGAACATCCTACTGAGCGAAGAATTAACGGAAACAGCGGTCAATAAACCAATTTTCCAGAGCGAAACGTGCGTTAAAAAGAAAGCTCCTCGATTATCAGACAAAGTAGCCATAATTGACGAAGACGATTTGCTAACCAACGAATATAAACTGAAACAATTTCTATTACGTTTCGAAGAAGATATTTTGACTTTACTCGATACGACCGGCGAAGGAGTGAAAGCACCGAGGCCGGTACCGTATCCTACGTATTTGGGAAATCCGCCCGGAATTCCGGTCGCTCAGACACACTCGAGCGTCTTGCGAAGACTCTACAATGACGAAAAAATCGCTCGAACCGTCTCCTCGAATATAATCAAACCGAAAAGTTATCCGAAAAAGCCACCGGTGCCGAAATACAAAGAACCGACGGATATAAATTTACGATTAAAGCAAGTAAAAATAAAAGATACAACATCGACGAGTAGTTCAACGACTCCAGCAACATTTACAACTTTACGTAATCAGACTGAGAATAAGATACAAAATCTTAGTCGACTTATTCGCCAGCGGAATTGTACGAAAGATAATCGCAAACGAAATACATGTCTAGCGTGAAATTTCCTCCAATATTTTACCTACACTTATAACAACAAACACGATAAGAGGTATTGAGATGAAGGCACTGTCAAGTGTTTGAAGATTGGCTTTTCAAACTAAAAAGATAAACGATGATTAAATTAAGCGAAGATGGCGATGTTTTTTCAACGCGTTTGCTGCTCAAGGTTTCGGCCCCCTCCCCCTTTGCGACCTTGCGTTGTAGAAAAATTTTCTAAAACCAAAGTTTACGCGTGTAAAAAAAAAGTTTTGAATATTTCCGATCAATAGAGAAACGCCAACTCGACTCAACGTTTATTTGTTAATTTTCGAATTGTCTGCTCGAATTATTATTAAATCGAATTTACCCTGCATCTTTCATCATCATTTCGAAACATAACCATAAGTGAAATTGAATGCTTTTGAAAGGATTGAAGGTTATTTAGAATAAAAAGTGAGACATAACATCTATTTCAAGTAGGTACACTGTGTTCAGAAAATTTTAAAACTTGCCAAAGCAGTAAAAAAAAGGTTACCACAACAATGCAGTACAAGACGTCAGGATACCGAGTTACTATGTGTAATTGCCCCCCCCCACCTTTCACGATTGGTGGCGCCGTTAACACTTGACATTTACTAGAATTACTGGTAAAAACAAAAATAAAATAAAATTTGAACTCTAATAACTGAATAAAATGATAAGATGAAATATTTTCCCCGACCCTCGTCACAGTCTTCCCTTCGCACAAATTCAAAAAAAATTATCACTGTAAAAATGTTGAAAAATAACAAACTGAAATTAGATGAAGTCTATACTGAAAATACTCAATTGGATGATTAAAATACGTTTAATTTTTACCTCCCCCCCTCCCCTTGAACCTATGCAAATTTGTAAAATATGAAAACTTTCAAAAAGGATGAAAGTTATATTGAAATGAGGTACTTCACCAAAGGAGTAAAACGACATTTTCAAACTTGCTCTACCTCTTTTCAATGTTACTTCTTCCCCCCCCCCCGATCAATTTTTCTGTTCCCTTCTCCTTGTGGGCTCACGCGAAATATGAAAAATTTCAATAGGATGAAATCTGTATTGAAGGTATTTAATTATGTGAGTAAACTGATGTTTTCAAATTCTTGCTCCTGCTCTTCAATCTTACCCCATTCCAAATTTAATTTTCAAAATAGCGTGAGATTGAGGACGGGAATCGAAATTTTGAAAACGTAATTTTATTCGCGTAATTGAACACTTTTAATACAGACTTAATCTCATTTCAAATGAAATCAGTTTTATTGAATTTATGTGGTGGGAGGGAGGACTGAGGGGCTGGGAAAATTCTTCTTCACATTTTATTCAGTTACTTCAGTGCCAACCATTTAATGGATAAAAATTTTAATTCAATTTTTTTTTGATAAACTACTATTTTCTTTCATAAAATTCTGAATTCGGTTCCATAATTGTAAAATGATGATTTCATCTTTTCATCTTCTTTTAGCGATATAAATTCACCCCCCCCCCCCATATTAAAAAATAGCTGTATATAATGACAAAAATGTGAACATTCTAAACATCTTCTGAAAGCTTCACTATAAAAAAAAGAAAAGAGAGAAGAGAAAGGAAAAAGAAAAAAGGAAATAAAAAATGGATATGGCCATCCACCAAAATATGCCGTGTACCTGCCTCCCCTCCCCTCCCACACCGCGTTACCTATTTATTTATTTATTTATTTATTTGTTATAATTTATCTTTCATATGGTTTTTATTTTTTATTTATTTACTGTTTGTTTATTTGCTTCTTTTTAGTAATAATAATATTCCGGCCTCCATTCGCCATTAGGCATAGGAGATCCGTCATACATTTTATGGAACACTGTACAGATTAACTATTTATCTATCGAATAAAATTTCAAATAATTATTATTATTATTACTCTATTTTTGGTCGAGGACTAAAATCATTTATTCAACTTTATACAAATCAAAATCGTTTGAATTTGGTCAATGAGCTTAGATTAGCAGCATACTTGATACATATGAGTGGAGATAACGTTGAGTAGAAATTCACTTACATCAAAAATTAGGGGAAAAGGTCTAGAAGGGGCAAAAATTCCAAAAATATCTTTTTAAACCAGCCCATAAAGTTGCCCAACATATCCAAAAATCGGCATCCTAGAGCAATTAGGCGGGCAGTAATGAAGATTACTCTCTTGTTGACCTTAAATATAATTGGGAGGGAAGCAAAATTTGGCTCGTATCTTTAGTATGGAACCTAAGTATACGTTTTGAGGGTTTTGATATTCCAGCTTTATTTCAACCCTTTACAGCCTCTCCACCGCCATACATTCTTTATTGGTTTACGAATTTTTCTGGTGCCTTTCCCTTCCCATAATGAGCCAATGTGTTTTTTGAGGGTTTTAACCCTATTTAGTGTAAAATTAACCTCTCACCTCACCAATTATCGGGAAACAACCCCGATGCTTCACGAAAATCAGTGTGAAAACTAGCATCTGAAAAATTTAATATCTCATTGATTTCTGCGATGTGGAAAAATAGTCCAACTCAAGCTCTCTAAGAGAAAATAGAGGTCTGCGAAGATTGAAATTTAGGAAAAATGATGTTCGCATTAATATTTTATTTCTTATCGTCAGTAGGTAGCTTACTTAGAATTTGGTCATTTGGCAATCACTTCCTAAATAAAAAATGCTGGAACAGAAGTTGTAGAGCACTGAAAAAAGAATATTTTTACTTTTTGAATTTTTTTCGCAGGCGGTCGTCGTTCAGAAAAAAGTCATTTTTTAAAATTTACAATTAACACAAATAATTTTCAAAAATCTGATATTTCTTATCGTCAGTCGGTAGCCTACTTAGGTACTAACAAGGAGTCTTAAGCAAACTTCTTTGGAATGTCCAGCCTTAAAGCAAATCCCCCTTTATCTTCTTTCAGATCAGCCTTGGCACAACTTATTTGATTTTCGAGGCGATAAAAATTAAATAAATGCTTATTACATGCATTTAGTTCGAGGATAAAAATTTTCAGGGTCCAATCCTAACCGACTGAAAAGAGGAATTTTGACTAGGCACAGGTTATTATAAGGGTTGTAAGCTGGTTCACATTTAAGCCATGGTCGTAATTTTTCACACATTCATAGAAAATATACATAAAATTTAATTTCAAAATAATTCAACTATCAACTACTCACAAAATCATATCATATTAAAAACAAATTAATCGAAGAGTCATTTACACGAAAACAATTTCAACAACGTACACAGCTGAAATACACGACAATTGAAATAAAATTAGGCCCACTCGTCCTCGTCGATCTCATCACAGCAAAAATACCACGCATAGCATCCTTCGATATGAAAGTCAAAGTCTCCACCCTTTTGGCCTTCTTTCAGGGCGTCTCGTCCGTCTTGCATCGAGCGAGCAAAAAATTCTACATTCGCCAAACACTTACACTTGACCATGCAACATGACGTCATCGCAGTACACCATATCGTGTACAAGAAGGAGAAGAAAAGGGGCGAAGCGTGAAGCGATGGGGGACCGTTTGAATGTTTGTTTACGATTTTAATTTGGCCAATTAAATGTCAACTTTGTTGGCAACCGCGACGACGTGGAACCTTTTATTTTTAATTTACCTCGATTCGTGTACCCTCATTCACCCATCATCTTGCCAGCTTTTTTTTTTTTTTTTGTTTTGCTTTTCTTCACCTCTCGTCGAAAGTTCGACATTTATTCGATGGAAAAACTCGAGAGGATACTTTTTCTACTGCCAAATTATCGTTTATTTTAAACGAAAATTTTGAGTAAAGACTTTTGATCGAGGATCGAGTTAATCAACTTAGTCTATGTACCATTTTTGGTTAAAAAAAAAAAAAATTATCACCTTTGTCGACGTGTCTGTTTTTTTTTTTTTTTTTTAAAAAAAAAAAAAATTATCCCCTTTGTCGACGTGTCTTTTTTTTTTTTTTTTTTTTGAAAAAAAAAGAACCAAGGACGAAAAGACGGTACGTAAAATTCAACCCGCTTCGATGACTTTTTTTTCAACACATCGATAAATTTTCATTGTTGACGTAGGTCTATAGCGTATAGTTATATGGTGTAATATATCTCGTATCTTTTACACCGTTAGGAATTCGTTGCGTGTTTTCCATTGTTAAAGCGTAATTTTTTCTTTCATAAATTGAAAGTACGAAAAAAAAAAAATCGTATTAAGTGGCGTCACATTAATGGTATAACTTTTCTCGCTCAGCTTTGCTTTTGTTAATTGCCCTTGAGTGGAGACCGTTACGTGGTATTTCGTAAACACAAATTTATACGTGTGTACTTTATACAATGTACACACAGAATACATTTAACACCGTATGCAAAACGTACCGTGGTTGGTTGACAGGATAGTGGTGGTGGTGGTGGTTGTTGTGATTTTGACCTAAATTTCTCCACTGTCGCGTGAAGAATTTATAAATTTTACCGGAGTTATTTATAGAAGGCGTCATGCCGCAGACTCTGATTGATATTCAAAACACCGACACGATAGGCAACCGATAAAGAAAGTTTTCGATGATGTTGTTAATGAGAAAGCAAAAGTATGGTTATTAATTTTAGGTAAAAAAATGGAACGAAATTGCGCCATATTCGGACATATTTTTTAAGTAGGGCGAATTTTTTCTCAGATAAAAAAAAATTAGATAAAATATATCGTTGAAAAAAAAATTTCAAACTTTGAAATATTTCCCATTCGCTCATTCAAAACGCAATAAAATTTCGCTTCGAAAATTTGTTACGTGCAGAAAAAAAATCTAGATAAAGGAAGAAAACGCATGTTTGGAATTTATATTAATGGCCCCGTCAACATTTGGCAAAATTTTTCCGCAATGAAAAGTTGAAATATGACAAAAAATTTCCGCAGATTCTTTTAAAATATACCGAACGGGGAGTTGATTTTTCTCCAGTGCACGTCATTTTCAGTCCAGGAAAATTGTAGACCGAACTCGAACATAATATCTATATAAGGTTTTTTTGTTGCAGAATATTGTTCAACTTGGGTGTCCTAAACAACATACTAAAACTCTCCATGGCTCATACAGCTCCCCTCCCCTCCCTCCCGAGTGGAGTAAAGCTCTCAAAACTAGTTTTTCGCGTTTATTTTCTTAATTACTGATCCTAGCCTAAAAATAGTTCAGCAATAATTTGAGGGGCAGGAGAGGGGGGTAGGTATGCGAGGAACAAATTTGAAAAATAGGAAAACCAGATCAAAAATCTAAATTTTTAACGCTGTGAGGGGGTACGATGAAGCTGAAAAGTTGAGATCCGCCGGAAAAGCACATTTTGGACCCATATTAAATGTACATACCAAATTTCAACCTCACAGCTAAATTTGAAATTGAAATGGGGGAAGAACATCTAGTTTTCAAGGTCAAAAAAGGGGAAACCTCCGTACCTCCCCTCTTAATTGCCTCAGAGGACTGATTTTTTGGTATGTTTTACAATTTTGGATTCTCTATTTGCCGGCTTAAAAAGAAACAATTTTTGATGTTTTGGCTCTTCAGCACCTCTTCGCCTAAATTTGGGCACAACTGAATTTTGGCCCCAAGTTATCCATACTCCAGAATATTAAATCTGCTACTAAACTGAGTCTATTGACCAAATTAGAGCAATTTTGGTCCGTATCAAAAAGAGCATATGATTTTAATGTTCAAGGAAAAAATTACAAAAATAAAAATAAATACCCTACATGACCAAAAATGGTCGTATCAGTCTTCTAGGAACCACAAAACGGATTTTGATGATATTCCCTTCTCATCCACCGTAAATCGATAGACCATAAAAGCCTGGTTTTCATTGACAATATGACATAGAAAATATTAAATACGCTTTACCAACAATTCGTCTGATGAAATATCACTCCCTGTCAAATCGATAGTAAATTTCTCAGCCAGATCGCTCCCCTTTCATCCCCCTACCAAAGGTGTCATTGTCTGAATGAAAATCAGTAGGGTGGCAATATTTTGAAAATTTTTGAGAATGGAAGGTACTGGATATCTCCTATGGGGAACGGGGGAGGACATTTTGAGATTTCATGTTATTTTCTGGCATAGAATTTCACGACCAACAACTCTTTTTATTATCAATTTTCACGTAAAGCGCGTAGTTTCGGAAATACACTCAAAAAACGAAATTTTTTGAGAGTTTTTCGCATTTTTGAGCACTCCTTAGAGGTCAAAAAAATTAAACAGTGATTCCAACAAAAAATACATATTAAAATACACATTTTGAGAAAAAAAAAATACGTAGTTTTTCTGGATTCAGAGTTATGAAGATTATGAATATTTGTTTAGTTTACAACTCTCGCTCTATGGGCTGGAAAAATTTCAAAAACTTCAACTAAATAGGCCTTTGTCTCCACCATAGACCGGGTATACATTTCAAAATTTCACCTTGAACACGCTTTAAGATGGAAATTTTCGCCGGAGGGGCTGGAGAGCGATTTTTGAAATCAAAATTATTTTTTAGGGACTTCTAACAATAAATTCGAGGACGGAAGCATTTTATCATTTTTAATGAGGGGTATTTTGCTTTGGGGGGAGGGGGGATTTGCAAACGGCACGGCAGGGTTATAATAGTTGTGAAATGACCTGAAAAGATGTGGTAAAAATTTCAGCTCCCGAGCTCAATTTTTTTCAACTTGCAAAATTCCATAGGTCCGCATTTCTGAGTTGAAAACTCGAAAAAATCTCTCCGAGTTATTAGGTGTATTTCACACCTAACAGAATTTTTTTCAAATTTTTTGAAGTGGTGGCCCCTCTGTAGCTTCTATTAGCCAATTTCCGGCTCGTTAAAATAATGTCACTTACGGACCAAATAATTCCCATAAAAGTTTTTTCTACAGGGAAACACCACTCCAAAAAATTTTCTGGCAGGTGTGAAATACACCTAATAACTCTGGAAATTTTTTTCGAGTTTCCAACTCGGAAAGAGGGTTTTACAACCCCCCCCCCTCCCAAAACTTTTTAAATCCATTTCAAAGTCATATTAAGAATTTGAAAAATCTTAAAAAATCCACGTCCCGCCCCCTATTGGTACCTTAATATCCATACCAAGTTTTAAAAAAATCTGTCGAAAATTTGCGGAGAAAAAAAAAGGTAAATACTCTAGTTAAAGTACGTTTTTCATTGTCCCACCTCCCACTCCCTCCCCGTTGCCGAGATAAAAAATCGTGTTTAGTAGTACCTAAATAGTACCTTTAAAAAAATTAAATTCTGAGACGCAACAGCAAATTGTCCTCGTTCCTCTGCCATAGCCTTTATTTTAAAATACGTACAATAAGACCTTTTTTGAGTGACCCCTGAAAAATCATCTGCGGGGGATAAAATTCAAATATTACGCTTAATCGTCTAAAATTCACGTTCGAAATCCATTTCACGGAGGTATTTCTCAAAAAACTTTTCCTTACTGGTTTTCCAGGAAATTTTGAAAAAAAAGGGAAATGGTAATATTTTTCCAACAATGATTATGTTGAGTCCAAATATGTATAATAATTCAATTTTTGTAAAAAAAAAAATTCAAAAAATATTTTATTCAATTTTTTGAAAATTTTCAAAATTTATTTTAATTATAATCGTAATATACTCCATTCTAAAATAGAAGTAAAATAAATCCATATTGAAAACACGATAAGTTCCTTTTATAAGTTGTTTAAAATAGATAAAATAGCATTAATAAGTTCGAATTTGGACCACTAAATTACTCCCTTCTATTCTACAACTACTGCCAGCGGTTTAGATAATCTTCCAAATTTTGAACTAAGTAAGTAGGTAAGGTACGTACATATAGAACAACGATAATGGAGGCAAAATGTTATGAAATTGTTACGCCATGCTATAACGTTATGGAAATTTGTTATTCAAAGTTTAACGTTGGAGGTTTATGTTACACGATGTTATACGAGATTCAGTAGTCAAATATTTGCTACTTCAATCTTCTGCTCTCGCTTTTGTATAACTGGAACCTTCGAAATTAACGTGACGGAATATTCTAACCAAATATTATGTACTTTTACATACGTAAATGTAGTCTACGCAGTACGTATATTAATATGTACATAGCTAAATGGTTATTTTGGGATAAATTTTCATTTAGAGTATTACATTCGACGACGATACGAGCGACGAGTCGATGAGTAATACATTTTAATACAAATCAGGCATGTTTATTGTTTAGGATATGACAACAGATAAATACTAATCTTTTTATTAAGTAGGTAGGTAGGTAGGAACTAGGTAGGTAACCTAGGTACTATAGATAGTAATTTACTTGGCCGAAAATCAAATTCTCGTCGTATTATATTTTCTCATTCAGTTAGCGTCGAATCTTTACGTGTATAAAAAGGTACATATATTTTTCATTGTTATTTTACATTCATTTCCTCTTCGGAACATTATTTTAATTCAAGTCGAGATAAAAATTATGAAACTTGTAAGGTTGCGGATTTGAATAAAATCCGTTGTGTGAACTTTTGTTTATACATAAAAATTCAATAAAAATGTAATAAGTTATACCGACGGATGTTAGATTTACGATAAAAAGACATATTTTTCATCTTCGGTACACTTTAAACAGAACAAAATATAAGTACGTTACGTTACGCCTTATCAGTAATTTTACACAAGTATAAGAGATAAATACGAAATAACTTCTTATTATATATTATGCCAAAAAAAAAAAAAAAGGTTTCTTTTTCTCGAGTTATAAAATAAAAAAAATATATATACGAAAAGAAAAAAAGATGTTTTCGTCGGTGAAAAGTTTTTTCTTTCAATTTTTATGTTTCCTTTGTTGAAAGTGTAACTAGTTTCACGGGTCCCTTGCTGATTATTTTATTGACAGTAGTTTTTCGTATAAAAAGAAAAAAGAAATTATTTTTTTTTTCTATCCTGCGGTTTCTTATATAGGAAAAAAGACACTTTTTTTTCATCCAAAAAAGAAAATGAAAATATAAAGAAGGAAATTATTTAAGTTTGTGAGGAAAAAAATAATAATGCCTGCGAAAAAGCTAATTGTCATATTCTTAGCACGTTCAAAGAACGTTTTATTTCTTTTACTGTACCTTGCTACAATTTCGCCTGTTACTTTTTCCTGGAGTGATGAAATTTTCAAAGTTAGATTTTAATCCTCTTCCCAGATTTTGGTAACCGAGCCTAGTGTATATGTATTTGTGCTTTTGGTTAAGAGTAATTTGAAATTGTACGTGTTTCAGATGTTATCGATTTCAAAAAAATGATAAAACCAAGAAAATAGGTATAAAAATTTTCGATAATTATAGATGGGTAATTGGATTAAAGCAGTTGAAAAAAATATAAATAAGTTTTACATCTTTTTTTGCCCGAAATAAATAATTTACATAAATGACCATTCTTCAAAAATAAACAAAATTATCCATTGAAGCAATAAAAATGAAGCCGAAAAGTTCAAACTCCCAAAAAAGGAACACCTAACATGAAAAACAGGCCTAAAGGAGATACCGCATGTTCAATTGATTCTAGCACCCCTCCCCCTCTTGGAAAAATTGGAATTTTTCGTATTAAAAATGCGAAGTTGACAACTTGATTCTAGAAATACCAATAGGAAGTGTTGGAAAATGAAAATACATGGCAATAAGTGGTCAACCTCACATTTTTAACACAAAAAATTCTCGTTTTGCTAGGAGGGCAGGGGGAGGGAGGTGTTGAAATCAATTGAACACGCTGTAGGTATCTAAATTGTCCATTCATGGATTACAAAAAGAAACGCTCTGTCTTGAGCAGTGGTAGGGCTACAGGTAGATTGTTGGAATAAAAGAGAACTGTATTCTATGCTCTATATTTGGTGACTAAAAAACGAAATCAAAGCCTACGTCTTATAATCTTAACATTGATAGGTTCGTATTTATAATTCTTAGAACTCTTATCAAGATATATTCCGAACCTACTGCTTAGTCATTAATACTAACTAAGAATACAAACAAATGTACATGTAATAAAATATGTATGCTGGAAATAATATTCGAACATAGATATTAAAGTGAAAAATTGAAATTGCCAAAAATACACATATACGACCTCTACTAAATCTACATACCAAATTTCAACCCCCTAGATCGATTTGGAAGGTAGATATGCGTGCAAAAACTTCGGAAAATAAGAAAAACCTACCAAAAAACTCAATTTTTGGGGCTATGAGGGGATACGAAGAGGGCTGAAAAGTCAAACCCACCAAAAAGCACATCTACACTCTTTACTAAACGTGAATACCGAATTTCAACCACTTACATCAATTTGGAGAGGAGGTATGCGTGGAAAAGCTTTTTTCCAGGGTCAAAAAGAGGGGAAACCCCCATATTCACCCTCCCAACTGACCCAGGAAACTGATTTTTGGATATGTAATAGAAATGTAGATTCTTTATCGATCGGTTTGAAAAACGAATAATTTTCGCAATTTTAGACCCTTAGCACCCCCTCCCCCAAATTTGGACAGATCTGAATTTTAGACTATGGTCATTCCCACTCATATGTATCTGACCCACCACCAATATGAGCCTGTTAGACAAATTTAAGCGATTTTGTTCACCACTGACTCGAGTAAATGATTGATTGTAGTTTTTGGAGGAAAAAAATTTCAATAAAAATAGAAATAAACATCTGATATCGTCGAAAATGATCTCAATGGTCTTCCAGGACCCCAAAATGAATCATGTTGATACTGCCCCCCCCCCGCTCCTTATCTACTAAGTGTGAATAGACTGTACTAGCTCGGTTTTCGTTGACATATGACCTAGAAAATTGGGCTAAAAATTCAATCCCCTCAATTTGATATGGTTACTTATTTGTACCATCGAGACTATTCATCGAAATAGCTATATCTTACAAACCATTCTAGGTTAAAACCCATTAAAGGTGCAAAGCCCGTCAAAATAAACTCATCTTGACTTCGTTACTAAGAAATGATCATGATTAAAGTAAACACGAGCATGTTGACGAATGGCGATGCACCCATCCACATCCAGCTACCTAACCTATCCAGCAACGTATTACGTCATCTTATAAACGCGATGAGAAATAATCGGCTTATAATTTCCGGTCCTGTCACACACTACACGTACTCAGGCAACATGTGTTTTTCTCACAATATAAGCTTAATACATATTTAGCACGGCATGTGCGCGCGCCTCCGAAAAGGAAGCATCTTTCACATCGATGTCAATCACCTATAACACTTCAATAAAAATCACCGCCGACGTCTTATCATCGTCTCCTTCGTCGGCTACGAATCCCACCACATACACATCTCTGCTCGGAATTCGAATAAATGTCTCTTGCGAACAATAGCTCGTTCACTTTATCACTAAAAATACCCGCTTCGAGAGAGAGATTTTTTTCCTTATATTTCCTTCTTCGTTGGTGTGTATTCAACCGACAGCTTCGCTTCGTCGTCGTCTTCGAGCATAAAAAGTCAAATTTATCATACCAGTTGTTCTCAAAATTTAACCTCGGTTAAATGACCTTTTTTTTTTCACACCTTTTCGCTTTATTTAATCCTCTTTAAAAGGTGCACAACCGACGACGACGTCGAGATTGGATTATAGCGTAGTCTGGTCCGGCACGCGGCAAATGCTCTCAAGTGCCAAGTGTACCTGGCTTTGAATGCTTGAAATGCTATAATAGGTAGCTAAGTACGTGGTAGGTACTTATAAATACTTCAAGTTTAACCGCATTAAGCATTACGTACCAGTAATTATCCGGTTATTGTCTACTTATTATTAACGAAATGACTCCGAATCTTTATTGTTCTAGAGTATCCGTCAGCGAATGAGAAAACGTGGAATTTTATTCGTACGAAAATATTATTCAAAACTTACGCTATTATCATTAGCCTGATTGCCATATTGTAGTAAATCAGGCTATTATGGACTATTGATTAACAGTAAATGTGGCAGGGGAGGTGAGAGTAACAATAAAATTCGTTTTGCAATCGCAGAAGACTACTGAAACCGTTTTTGTGCATGATAAATATGTTTTATTCTTTTTATTTTCTTTATTCACCAAAGAATAAGATCATTTACTAGGCTTGATATCGACCGAAATTGTTCGAATTCGGCCAAGATGACCTCGAGATAAAATTCAGTCAAGTCCAAAATTTAGAGGGGGTGTTGAGGTTGGAAAATTGAAAAAATTGTTTGTTTTTGAGCCAATCGATAAAGAATACAAAGTTGTACAATATATCTGAAAATCAGCCAAGTAGATTAATCGGAAGGAGAGGTAATGGGTTATCTCCCCTTTTTGACCATGAAACAAGTTGGTTCCTGTTTATAAGTCCGCAGATTGAACTACAGGCCTAAAATCTGGCAAGTAGATGCAGAAAGCACCATACTTTTCATTTTCACTGCACCCGTTTGTAGTTCCAATAACTAGTGGCTTTTGGTTAGGTAAGGTTAGGTTTGAGAAGGCAACACAGTCTTCATTTTCATAAAACGTCCTCGCAGAGAAATTCCGCCAAACTATTGAAAATTATTCTGATTATAAACAATGTTTCACCGA
>FIZR01021283.1:2426-12778 GCA_900060175.1 Ferrisia virgata | reverse complement strand
AGTTTGCCATTTTTGCTGTCAGAAGTCTCACGCCAGAACTGTGTCATGTGACACTGCTTATCCTGACACCATTTACACGTTAGGAAGATCTAAACTCTACTATATCACCAATGCATACAACTCACCTTCGCTGGAAAACGTGGAATTCTTGAAAACCTCTCCAAACAAATCTTGAAAATCGTTTCCTTTATTTATGAGTTTGCTATTCATTAGAGTATTCTACTTGTGGGTGCATGCATCAAAACAATAAAAAATAAAATAATTATAAATCGGTCATCTTATCTCAAATAGAATAGTATAAAAGACCAACAACAAAAACAAACACGAATAAGACGTAATACACAAAAAAGAAAAACCTGGATATCTATCGCATCTGATAACACGACTGAAAGCTTTTCTCCTATCCAAAGACGATACCTTGATCCATATTTACGCGTATAATGATTCAGTATGGACGATACATCTACACATAGTTTATCAATAATTTAATTTTTAAATTATACGAAAAGATTGGAAACTTTTATTATTCTTTCATGTACTCGCCTTTCGGATGTGAAATAAAAGTCAACGAATTTCCAAAAAAAGGAATACTTTTCGGTCCATCCAGGTACACAGCACACCGTTTGAGTTCAGATTTAGCGTTATTTTGTTTTAAAAAATAAATAACCGATGTTAAAATCAAACCAACGAATAAATTAATCGAACTAAGTACATGATAGATATTTTGAATAAAATTCATAACTAAATCGTGGATAAATTTTCACCGTAACAAAATTCAAACAACTTGAAGTACCTAAATTAACTAATAAGTTTACGAGTTATTCATCTGCTGTTGTACTCCGCCCAACAATATACGTAAAAAGTCGTTTGTATTTTATCATTCTCCCCTCTCCGTACCATTTATCTTGAAATGCCAAGACCCAGCGCACCAACACAACCGTAACACTTACGAGTATGTGAAAACATACACTTGTGTCGAGTCTCAAGAAAATGAGCTTGATTTGTAATTTTTTTGAGGGAGAAAGGGGTAAAGGGGCACCAATTAATTACAGTTCATTGACTTATGGCAGATGAGTGAGGAGACATAAAAAAAATTCGTCCTTGGGTCTTGGGATACCGTTAAGCGTATTTTTAGGCATGGCTAAAATTCATCTACCTGGCTCAATGCAGAGCAAAATTAGGCAAAGGCTGTAAGTGGATTTGCCCCCGAGCGATTTCGGGCTGATACTTGGTTGGTAGATAGGTAGCCAGGTACTATCGAGAAACATCCCTCGCTAAAGTTTTAGCCTCCCAACCCCACTGGTTTTCACCAAAGTTGGCTCTAAATGAAAATCGCATATAAATTTTTTTTGAACATGCTAATCGATCGATTTGCACAATTTTTGATATGTTGTAGACATATATGATAGGCATCTCTGAGAAAATCAATAGCCCCCTCTCCCCAGAATTGCTCCCTCAAATGCCCTTTTGAAAATTTTATTAAAATTTTTAATATAGATAATGGTATTGTACAATTTTGAAATTATGTTTTTTAGATGTATATTAGATCCCTATTGGTGTCGTTTTCATACATTTCGTAGCTCTTGAACACGAATTTAAAGTCGAATTCGCAATAAATGTATTTTTTCCCTGAAGTTTTGAAATATAATCTAAAAAACGATCGTACATTCAGAATATTTACTAAATGTACATGCCAAATTTCAATCCTTTGACTCAATTTGAAGGCTCTTTTTCAATTTTGAAAAGGAAAAAACTCCAGATATCTCTCCTCCGAACTGACCTCGGCGGTTGATTTTCAGATATGTTATAGAACTTTTGATTCCCTACCGATTGGTTTAAGAACGAACAATTTTTGTCATTTTAGCTCCTCAGCACCTTAAATTTAGACCCACGGTCATTCCCTCTCAAAAATATGAAATCTTCCACTAATTTAAGTCTACGGCCCAAATTTCATCGATTTTTGTTGGTATCGAGCTGAGCAAATAATTTTTATTTTTGGTAGGAAAATATTTAAAAAAAAAAAAGAATAAATAAGTAACATGGCCAAAAATAATCTCAGTGCTCTTTTAGAGCCCGAAACGGATTTCGTTGATATTGCCCTTCTATTTGCCATAGGTCGACAGCCCATAGTAGCCTGGTTTCCATTGACAATATGACATAAAAAATCTAGCTGAAAATTGTCAGTGTGAAGGAGATCGTCACCCAATAAATAACAATTAATAAGTATTTTTCGAGTTTAGGGAATTTTATTAAAATAGACTTAGGACAACCATGATGATGGATTCTTCAAAAGTATCAAAAAAAATTTTCAACATTCTTTTTCGGTTTTCAAAATTCCAAATAATTTTGAAGCGAGTTATTGGTCAAATTAAAGTCTCAAAATTGTTACCATTCATTTGACATTATTTTGCCACTTTTTAGCCTAATTTTCTATGCCATTTTGTCGATCAAGACTGTTACAGTCTACCGACAAACTGCAGCTGAGGGGGGGGGGGGATATCAACAAATTCTGTTTTAGGGTCCTAGAAGACCATTAAGACGATTTTTAGCCATGTCAGATATTTATTTTTATTTTTTATATTTTTTTTTCCTCGAACATTAAAATCATTTACTCTGCTCGATACCGACCAAAATCCCTCCAATTTGGTCAATCAGCTTAGTTTGGCGGCAGATAAGATATATATGGGTATAGATAAACTTTGGTCAAAATTCAGTTATGCCACAATTTGCGGGGAGGGGGTGCAGAGGGGTCAAAAACGAAAAAATTGATCCTTTTCAAACCGATTGATAAAGAATCAAAAGCTGTATAATATATTCAAAAATCAATGTCTTAAGTCAATTAGGAGGGAAGATACAGAGGTTTTTCTCCTTTTTGACTTCGAAAAAAGGCTGTTCCTCCCCTATCACCCCGCCAAATTGAGCTAGAAATTTGAAATTTGGTATGTACATTTAGTTGGAATGCTAGATGTGCCTTTTGGAGTTCCTACTTTTTAGCTCCATTGCACTCCCTCACTGCCCCAAAAAAATTTTTTTTTAAATCAGCTTTTCTCATTTTTTGAGTATGTTTCTCGCATAACTCCACTCCAAAATGAGCTAGGAACTTGAATTTTGGTATGTGGCCCTAGATGTGCCTTTTAGGGGGTTTCGAATTTTCAGCGCCATTTCACCCCTTCACAGCTCCAAATATGTGGTTTTTTTGGTCATTTTAGGAGTTTGTTCCTCGCATAACTCCCCTTCAAATTGAGCTAGGAAATTGAAATTAAATATGTACATTAGGTAAGAGCCCTAGATGTGCGTTTTGGGGGTCTCGACTTTTGAGCCCCATTTCACTCCTTTACAGCCCCAAAACTGTGAGTTTTCTGTGAACACGATGCTTTTTTTCAGATCTCGTGACTGTGATATGCCACAAAAATCATTCCGTTGCTTTTTTTTTGGTACTTTTTCACCCTTGGAACTTTCGATATATCTAATAAAACTTATATATGTGCTCGAAAGTATACGTAGTCACTTTAAAAACTGACTAGACAACTTCGAATCATTCGAAAATCACACAAAAAATCGATTTTGAAATATGCTGTTTAATTAATAAACCATACCTAAGGTATATAATACAATGGAAATGTTTATAAATGAAAATAAATATTTAAAATATTATACCCAGGTAAACTACCATCACTGCATAGCTTTTCGATGCGATTTGAATATAGACCACGAAATATCAATTTTACTCGTTACCTTGAACCAAACATAACAAAGCCTTTCTGTACGATCCGGACGTATCATCCTGAAAATAAATTTCATCCATTAAAATACCTACGATTTTTAAACACGTAAATTTTGGTTAATCTGAAAAAATAAAACAACTCACAGCGATATCGTCTTCTAGACGAACATTGTACAATTTCAGATATACTTCTTTGATTCGTTTCAAATCAACTTCACATCTCGTAACGATCAATCTAATCATTTGACGATCTTTAGTACCCCAGCCAGCGGTAGCATTCTTCAAACGTTCAGCAAAGTAACCGTTTATATCTTCGAAGACTCGAACTATTCGATTGAGAAAAAAATATATCATCAATTTGCGCATCAAAACAAAAGAATTAGCTGATACTTCGACAAGACCAGAATAAACGATGCTTACTCGTGGCTAACATAATAGCAAGAACATTTCCTTTGAATTTTTTCTCGATAACTGTTTGAACGGAGCACTGAGCAATTTCTCGGAATAATTTGAAAACTTCGCATAAATGAGCGTAACTTCGTAAAGCCAAAATTTCAAAGATTACAACTTCTTGGCAAGGATTAGCCCCTGGACAAATACCAGAAGCGATCAACTCGCTGACATCTTTTTCCACCAGTTCCATGTCGACTTTTTCTGTTTCGCTTCTTTCACGCTGCATTAATGAAATATGTTTATAGATATATAAAAGTAGGTAATTCAGATAGGTACATTAAAAGAAATCAGTTTCAAATAGACCTACCGTAATCAATGAAATAAGTAATTCCCTCAACGTTCCTGATATCACCTCACACACAGCATTTTCCAAACTTTTGTGGTACACTAGAAAAATAGAAAAACAGAAAATCATACACACGCAAGAACAGCAGTAAGCAAACATATGCTTAAAAAGTGGATAACTTCAATTACATTTTTGATACGCTTTGATGACCAATTGTTTTTGCTCATTTGTCAACGTGCACAAGATTTCAATGATGGTTTCTTCATTCAATACAAGTCCTGTGATGGCATGATGCAGTTCGGAAGCGATATATTCGGACGAAGGAGTAAACAAAGCCACAATCAATGTTCGAAAATCACCCGATAGTTTATGTTTCAAAACTTGGATTAAATTCTACTCGAAAAGAAATTATTTCCAATAAGTTGTAATAATATAGGTACCTGGAGGATATCATTGTTCCCCCTCATCAAATAGCTCTATCAAGTACACTTACCACTTTCTCGCAAGATAATTTGTTTTCGTATTCGTATCTAATCTGCAAACGTTGAGGACAGCTTCTTTTGGTGACCAAATGATAAATTCCTTCTTCATCACCACAATCCAAATATTCTTTTAATTTTAACGCGTCACTTTTCGGTACACAATCGATAGTCGGATATACGGTGAGAGGATGATCATTTTTAACTTTCTATTTAATGAAAAAAAAAAAAAAAAAATAGATGTACATTGATTGAAAAAATAAAACTCTATCCAAAACAAATTCATTTTGTTGAATTTTGCTAATTTCGATAACTACGAAACATAGGTACACTTACTACGACTTCTTCAATCCGGACAGTTTTATGGAAAGTGAAAAACACTTCAATTGCAGTAATTTCGTTGATTTCAACTTGAACTTCAGAGCGATGTAGACTCATGATTATTTCGATCAAATAAACACGAAAAGCAACGAAACGCGAAAATAATTCGAATAAAAGTTTAGTAAAGTAAGCTTTACCTTAATTCAAACGATAGGATAGGTATCTAGAGACCAAGCCAGACGAGCAATCAACACCGAATGAAGATCCAGTATTTTCGTAATCGTATTTATACAAACCGGACATAAATGCTGATAAATTTTTCTTGAGAATTTTTTCTTATCGATAACGATTACTTGAAGAAAGTTTCGAGTCATGAAAAATCAAATGATTCATCTTCCATATCATTCGTTTATTCATTCTTTCGCACGTACGTTAGCTTCGGTACCTATGGTCTGTAACTTTCATTTGAAAATAATTTATACGCAGGCCTTCAAAAAATATGGCCTCGAGAACACAAAATGTACAACATTTCAAAATTCTGAATTTCTTTGCCCAAAAAATTTTCAAAAAAGTCTAAATTTATACATACTAACAACTACAGGATGCCCAGTTCAGAAACGTAATAAATATTGATTTCTGAGGAGTAGGAAGGAGGATCTGCTGTAATTTTTTTTACAAAGTCAAAAAATTGTTTTGAATTAACGTTTAGGTTACAAATTGCTCGAAGGAGACAGATTCAATTTCGGGAACCTCCCCTTTCACCACGGTACACGTATATCGAAGTAAGAAAGAATTAATCGAAATTATTTTTTAATTTCAATGAAAATTTAAGTGGGTAGTAATTTTTTTTTCAAATTTTCTCGCCTCATAAGTAAAAAATGTCAAATATTTCAAGTTCGTGAATTTCTCGGAAAAAGGAAAAAATTCCATGCTCCCAGCTCATCTTTTACCACCTCTGAAAAAATTATTCTGGCCCCTTTTTGGGCCACTGTGAAATGTTTCCTTCAATTTAAAACATTTCTCACCAAAATATGTTTAATCTTGCATTTACAAAATTGCTGCTCTTTTATTTCTCAAATCTAAAACCTTTGTTTTAATTTTTTAAGGTTCTTAATTTTTTTTTTAATCAAAAAAATCATTCTTTCGAAGCGTAATTTTTAATTTGCAAGCTCTTCACTATTTATTTTATTATTTCTTTCGACTTCGCAAACGTCATCTTCATTTCATAACAAAAAATTAGAAATGTAGTCGAGTGGAGGGGTAGAAAATTTAAAAATTGTTCATACCTATCGCTGCCCCGCTACATTTACCGTAAATATGAATCCAAACCACTTTAAAACCTGGAATGAAAATTTTATTCCATCAAAAATACAGGCGTACCCGGAAATTTTATAAGGTAAGAGCCAGGAGCCAGGGGCCATATTTGAAAATCAAGTGATAACTGAACAAAAATATGAAAACAAAATTTAAAATTCATACAAATGTGTAAAAATTTGACAAAAATGGTTTAAAAGTGCAGAAAAAAGACCCAAACGTGAACAAAATTGTTAAAAATCACTGAAAAATGGCTGAAAAGTGCAGAAAATTGAACGAAAATCACGAAACAATGTTGAAAAATACGTGAAAACTGGTCTAAAATGTGAGAAAAAAATGAATAAAGTACGGAAAATCGTGCACAAATCATGAAAAAAATGTTGAAAAAAGTGCAATTTGTGCAAATATATGAAAAAAATCTTTAAAAAGTATAGAAATTTCGGTAAAAATTTGACAAAAAAAAAGCTAAACAGCGGAGAAAAATGATCTAAAATTGCGAAAAAATGTTGCAAAATAAGAGAAAATAGACTTACAATGTGAAAAAAAATCGTAAAAAATCGTAAAAGTTGCATAAAAAAATTAACAGGAATGCGTAAAAAATGTGTAAAGTTGATCAAAAATCACGTAAAAATATTAAAAATTATCAAATTCGAGTAAAAAATTTGTCAAAAATGGCTAAAAATTTCAATTAATACCCAAATTTTTATGATTTTTTTCAAATTTTTGGTGAATTTTTTAACTAATTTTCAACATTTATACGTGATTTTTGATCGATTCAATTTTCAATAATTTTTAACGGATTTTATTTCAAATAGTAGGTCAATGATTACTTATTTTTGAAGATTATATCGTGATTTTTGATCCATTTTCCGCTCCGTTTACCCATTTTTTTCACTTCTAGATCAATTTTCACAAGTATTTTAATATTTTTTTCGTGATTTTGTAACGATTTTCGGCCTTTTTTTATCCATTTTTATCAAATTATTGTCCGATTTTTATTATTTTGTGATTTTCAATAGATTTTCTGCACTTTTTAGTCATTTATGTCGAATTTTTACGCGATTTTCAGATCAATTTTCGACGACTTTGAACGATTTTTTTCATATTTTACGTACAATTTTTTTTTGTAATTTTTGGTCGATTTTTTGCATTTTTAATCCAAGTTTATCTCGAATTTTTATCCTACTTTCATTGTGTTTTATAACGATTTTTGGTCAATTTTCACTCATTTTTCAATATATTTCGTGATTTTTGTAGGGGTAGTTTGGGATGCTGAAAACGAATCTGTTGTTAGTTTTTTTCTGCTCGGAGGGAAAATTATCCATCTAATACACCGGTACTCTTTTATTCAATTTACCATTCCAAATCTTATTTCCAAACATTATATTTTTTGGAGTAACCAGGGGCTTCTTTCTCAAGCCGGGGCCCCGTGCCATAGCACTCAACTTTATAGGGATAGTACGCCTAACTTGAAGTCCAGAACGCAGCGAGGACCAATTTCCGTAACAGGTTTTCAGCAATTCGAATATTAAATTCAGCGTAGACGTAAAAAATTCAAATTTTTCACGGTTTAAGGGAGAGGAGCCATAAACTGAGTAGCCCCCTTCAGATACGCTACCGATTAAAAGTAATATTAAAAAAAAATGAACACTTTGGTCAAGAATTCAAGATAGGTAAATCTGCCCTTCCATACGATTTTGAAAATCATCGTGGAACATTGTTGGAGGGTGGAGTAAGGGGGGATCTAGAAAAAAATTCCATTCCACACCCCAAGCCCTTCCACCATGTACTTAGGAGGGGGGGGAGGACAATGTACAATATTTTTTTCCAAATTTATTTGACAGTAAATGGAAGGGAGGATGAACAAAAGAAAAATTTATACTTTCATCACACAAAAAACCATCACAATGTTTTTTTTTTTAATAAAAATTAAGCGTAGTAGGTTTGGGACTCCTTACTCCAACAAGCTTTCATGGTAATTTTCAAAATTTGAGGAAAGAGCCGATTCATTTACCTTTATAAAACTTGAGCAAAAATTACGTAGCCTCAACACCTGATCAATTATCATTTTAGCAGGTTTAAATTCGACTAAAAATGAAATTTTATGAAAATAATTCCCTTCAAAGGTTCCATTTCGTAACAAAAGCCCATTTAAATGTTTTTCAGTGCCATTAAGCAAATTCATTTCAATTAAAGAATAATTTAATTTTCAATTTTTATAGAAAATTTTTGGATTTCGTAAAATTGGATAACTTTGGGACCTCGAACCATTGGTTTTCAGCGACCCAAATGAGATACTAATGACACCATACTATGCAGTGACATTAGTAAATCTGAACCGCGAAAACGTACTTCGGTTTGGTGAGGCCTGATAATAAGTTTTTATGATGGGAAATGCTCAAACCCCAAAACGTTAGATCTGGGCTATTTTTCCACTCAGCTAGCTCAACTTTGCAAGCATCAAGTGAGAAAAACAAATCTTTCCAACCTCCGCCTTCTACCATAAGGCATATTTCGATACCTTATTGATATTCATTATTTTGTGAATGGGTTGAATAACCACAATTCTGAAAAAATCCAAATCACATTGTTCAGTCGAATTGATTAACTTACCAATGCTCTTATAAGCAATTCTACGAATTTCTTAATCAATGAGCAATTAGTTTCTTATAATCAAAAAAATAATAGGTTTTATTGCGGAAATGACGTGCAGGTCTCTGGGTATATGTACTTTTGATTCATACTGAGCGTGTAATTATTTTACCTAATACGTTGATTAATCAAATTTGTGGTACCGAGATAAATGATTTGACGAGAGAAAAAGATCTAATTCCATAAACTTTTCATTAGCGATTAGAAATATGTCTGATAAGGTTGTTCAGTTGCTTTGCGTATGAATTCGTAATATTACCACAAGGTAGTTATGGTGTAAGTAGATACCTAGCTAGCTACCTACCTACCTACCTACCTACTACCTACTACCTAGCTACAAATGATAAATTTTGTCCTCTAATTTAATTAGAACGAAAAGTAAGAAAAAGATGAATCAAACACGGTTAGATGGGATTAATTTACCTAATTTTAAGTACACACATAAAACATACACGATATTTATTAAAATTTACCTTCCACAGCCCATGTTTCAAATAGAAAATTCACTAACGCGAACATATTTTATCTATTTTACACCTTTAGAAGTAATTTTCAAATTTTTTTCAACATTTTTTTTTGAGCCATTTATACTGTATTTTTGTAAGTTGGGATAACTTTTGAAACCCCCTGAATAGGTACAGGTGATGGGAACTGACTTTCAATACATAAAGAGAAGTATACTGGCCCATTTTACTATCAATTTACTGGAAAAAAAAACTGTTCAACGATGCAAAAAAAAAAAAATCTCGAAAAAACAGGATAAAACTATTTTTTAAGCACCCCTGAAAACTTATCCAAGGCAAATAAAATTAAAATATTGCGTTTAGAAGTCTAAAATTCAATTCCTATACCTGTTTTAGATGGGTGTTTCTCGAAAAAAAAATTTTTCTTCGTAGTTTCGCAGAAAATCGTGAAAAGCATGGAAAAAGTGACATGTTGTAGAACCATTTAAAACAAATGCAAATTGTTAAAATTTGCTAACAATGATAATATTGGTTGTAAACATGTATAATAGTCTCATTATTGGAAAAATTTTTCAAAAAAATGTTTTTTTTTTTCAATTTTTTGAAAATTAGCAAATGTTTAGTCAGCTTTGCAAGTTCGCAAAATTGATTTGAAAAGC
>FIZR01021282.1:0-16728 GCA_900060175.1 Ferrisia virgata | reverse complement strand
TTTTTGTTTATTACTATTTTACCAATTCAGTTTTTGTTTTTTTTTTTTTTTTTTTTTTTTTTCACAAGAATTTCTAGTATGTTCAAAAACTTGAAAAAAAATTGTCAATTTTCTAGTCTAGAAAAGTAACATTATTCTAAGTTCTAAGTAGTGGTGAGAGGTACATAAATTCAATTTTAATTCTACTTTTTATAATAATTATTTATTATTATTATTGTTTCGAAGTTGATTCAAATACAATTTAAAATTTGATAACGGTAGGACACTTTTTGTTCACATTTTTGTACCAGTAACAGCTAAAATGAAGCAAAATTTAGGGAAGTCTTCACTTTAATTGTTGCATAAAATGTCTATTTTCATTTTAAAAAATTCTCATTTTTTTTATTAGACTCCTTTTTCTATCCTCTATGCATATTTTGCCTAGAAAAAATCATTAAAAGCTTTTTTATACGTGAAAAATGTAAAAACCTGTGAAATTATTCATAATCCTTCATTTACTACACAAAAAACATAATTATCTATCTCCGCCAGTGACGTCACGTAAGTCGATAGGGGGCTAAAAACGAAATACCTACTGAGTACACTGGGTAACCTCTAGAAAGTCTATAGACGTTGTTGGTATAAGGCGATTATTTTTTTTGTAAAAAAAAGGGGGCATCTTGAATTTAGAATTCATTGGCTAGTTATTTATTTTAATTTTCTTATCAATCGAGTACTTGAGAATCATTGAGATTAGTAGTACTTGTCTAAAAAAGTAATTGCTTAAACTTTTTACTACATTGGGCTACATATATATTGAAAGTTAAGTACTCAAAAGTACGTTGATTATTCATCCAAAAACGCATTTGAACACAAAATCATTTCTTCTGTCTTCAAATTCCCATCACACCAGATACCACAATCAGCAAGTCACAAACACTTCATTAATTCTTCTGAGGTGAATTTTGAAAATTCAAAGCTTTCCTCTGCTGTTACGCAACCTACCTGACAATGTGAGCCAGACCACTTTTGAATTTGAAATTACAACGTCGAATAATACATATTTTTGACATCCCACTTAAAAAAAATGATCATTTTGAATTTTGACCCATTTCCATGGGTTTTGTTTGAGGTTATGAGTCAAATAGGTAGCAAATTTGAAATCAAAAGATCAAATAATAAAGATTTTGATATTCCACTCGAAAAAAAAAAAATAACACGTCCCTATGAGTATTACAGGGTTCAAATGGATTTAGTACCTTCAAAAACTCAAGATAACGAGCTTTTGGAATTTTGACCAGCTGTTTTTTTCATCCCACTGTGCGATGCGACGCATGGTATTGGTAATACGTGTATAGGATTTTAAAAATTCAGTCAGACAGAGCAGCACTTAATTTAATACAGTTTGTTTACATTTGTTGGTAAAGATTTTTTTAATAATTTGTGGTTCTAGTATCACGAATTACACGCCTCTGGTGGCACGAGGGAGAGGGGAGTTGGGACTATAAAAGCTTACATTATCATTTTAGAGGTATTTATAAGTATCAAAATGATTTGGACAGATCTCTTTTTTTCTAAAATACGACATGATTTCAAGTATGGTACCTAATATCAGCTCATCAAACGCTTCAACCCCAAATATTTATGAATTAGAATTATTTTTTCAGCTCTGAGCAATTCAGAGGGCCATTCGAAGATCAAAGCACTATAAAAGTCTAAATATTTTTTGCACTGTAAACAGACTACGCGAGTACAACTGTGTGAAATTTTAAGCTTCAGCCGTCATTATTTTTTCGAGCTGAAATTTTTTGGCGATCTTTTTGAAGCCCAAAGGAACATTTATAAGGGGGGGGGGGCACAAAAAAAAATCGTAACTCAAATAACGTATAAAAAAGCAAAAATAATTCATTTCGTATACTCTTACATCAGACTGTGTAGTGTACATAGAAAATAATTCGAACCTATTCACAGCAGCAGCCCAGTGGTACGTGGAATTTGTCGAAAGTGTAATGAGTCGCAACCAAGTAAACGTTGTCGCTTTCTATGACGTACCAACAACCAATATATATATATATATATATATGTATATTTACTGTACATACATATAACTGAAACGACAGTCTCGTGTATTTAGCTCGTTAAGAATACAACCGTAATTTAAACTATTGAAAGCTGGTCATTGGCACAACGAATAAACAACGGCACTACTACCCTCATCATGATGGCGACCGATGATGGACGCGAATATATGGAAGAAGAGAAATAAACACAGGACGGACGGCCGGAGGGAGGGGGAGGGGGAGGGGGAAACAACAACGACGAAAAAAAATAACCGTTTCGAATACTTCTGCGTACAATATGATATACTTAATTTATATACGACAATATCAACGTGCAATTCACCGCGCCCATAATTAACAATATGAAATCTTCAACTTTTCGCCATCAGTATTTGTACGATATGTGTAAGTGTACATGAGCGCGTAGTCGTTACATTTTATTGGTAATTTATCACTGTAAAAAAACCGCGTGGGTACGTGAAAACCGTCACAAAAACCGGCAGCTGATTAGAACACCACGTTTCTGTCGTTTTATGTAAATTTTATGAGATTTTTCAACTTCTTCGCGCGTACCCATATCGACAGTAATATTTTTCGATTTACAATAATCGCGCACCAGAGCTTTTTTATCAGCCACATTAATCGATATATTTACTTCTTAACTTACTTCGAACGGTCGCGTTGTTGGTTGCTGTCGATATACTTGGCCAATCAATACGAGTTTTTGATTTGTCGTAAAATCGCGTGCAAAATCAAATATTAATCAAATTTTCCATCATTCCAACACCATACACACACACACACACACACAAATTACGAGAGAGAAAAAAAGAAAAAAAGAATATAAATATTCGCCAGTGACCTTACTTTCTCTCATTTCTATACATATGTATGTGGCTGCACCATCACATATATGCCAAAAAAAAAAAAATCACTATCTACGTTTTTTCATCTTGACCAAATTATAAAAACGGTAAAAAAATATTATCAAATTGGTACGTAATATTGATAAAAATTCAAACCGTATTGACTCAATTGAATTACAATAACGAATGATTCAATGCAAGTGCCTCACTCGCTGCCTTTACGTCGAAATTTATACCTGGAAATTCGATAATACTGTGTACCAGAAATTAGTAATACTGGTTATCGACACGAGATTGGTGATGATTAAAAAATCGTAGAAAATTTTAATTATCGATAACAATATTCTCTATTCTTTTTTATCGATTTTCTTCTTCGAAAATTAGAATCGGAAAAATCAGAAACAAAAACTGCGATAAAGAGGGTACCAAGAAAATGCCAGTCCATAACAGCCTCAATGTTGTCATCATTGCGAAGAATTTCCTTCGATTGATGGTGAAATCCGTCCTGTCACCGATTCGAATAAAGACCACTCAAAATGCCAGTTTTGATATAAAACCACCTTACAAAAATTTTTTATTCGTCAAGTGATAAGAGGAGAAGGATGCAATGTGGCTAAAAAGTCGACATCACCAAAAAGCACATCTAGCACCACATACAAAATTTCAACTTCTCAGTCCAATGAGGAAAGAGAGGGAGGGGGAGGTAAGATGCCAGAGGAACAAACACTAAAAATAAGAAAAACGAACAAAACAAAATTTTTTCATGGTTGTGAGCAGGTACAATGTGGCTAAAAAGTCGACACCAGCAAAAAGCACACCTAGGACCACATTCAAAATTTCAACTTCTTAGCCCGATGAGGAAGGGGGAGGGGAGGTAAGATGCCATCTAAGCATATTTCCCAAATTTGATCAATTTTGGTCTCTATCGAGAACAGTGTAAATAATTCTAGTCTTCGAGAAAATGAATAATAACAAAAAAAGCATCGCATTGCGACGCTTTCTCAGCCTGATTTTCGTTACATATTACAATCATGAGAGTTGAAAAAACCCCTAATTTCCTAATGAGCATTTAGGATAGGAAGATAGGAAGAGTTGAATGGGGCTGAAAAGTCGAACGCCCCCAAAAGACACATCCAGGGTTCATACTAAATATACATACCTTTTTTTTAATTCCTAGCACAATTTGGAGGGAAGTTATACGAGGAACAAACTTAAAGCATAAGAAAAAATTACCAATAAACTACATGTTTAGAGCTGTGAGGAAGTGAAATGGGGCTGAAAAGTCGAGACCCCAGAAATTCACATCCAGGATCACCATACTGAATATGCATACTAAATTTCAACTTCTTAGCTCAATTTGATAGGGAGATATAAGCGAACAGCCCTTTTTCAAGATCGAAAAGGAGGAAACCCTTGTATCTCCCCTCCTAATCAACCTGGGAGGCTTATTTTTGGATATGTTATATAACTTTTGATTCTCTATCAATTGACTTAAAAAGGGGCGATTTTTGCATTTTTGACACCTCAGCACTCCCTCCCCCAAAATAGGGTAAAACTGAATTTTGACCCAAGGTCGTGCCTACGTTGATTAACCGAATTGGGGCGATTTTGGTTAATATTGAACATAGTAAATGATTTTAGTCTTGGGAAGCGAGAGGGGAAGGGATAAAATAAAATAAAAATGTAACATGACCAAAAATAGTCATAATAGACTTCTAGGACCCCAAAACGTATTTTGTTGATATAACCCCCCCCCCGCCATCTTACGCTATAGATCAATAAACTGCAATAGCAGTGTTTTCATTGACAATATGACATAGAAAATCAGGCTAAAGATTACTTGGAGAAAAATAATTTCAAATTATTAAAAACTACATAAAAATTTCAAATAATCGAACACTCGAAACCTAAACACTTTCCATATTGTATTCATTGTATTACAAATTGAATTACAAATTGATATTCAGAGAATTACGTGATATGATCCAGAAGTTCCGAAAGGTTTGGAAGGAAGTGTAATGTGTACACGATCATTTATTCGATAGATTAGATACAATATCTAAAGTATGATACATTTTCTCAGAAAAATTTTTTCTATCAAAAATTCAACACAAGTACATATTATCGATTTTCGGTTCTTATCAAAAAAAAAATTAAATAACGTAATCAAAAAATAATCACTTACGCAAACTGAACCCGATAATGAAAAAAAAGTGACACAGAGGAAACCCAATGAGATCAGAATCGATATTATTATTCGTCTAAGAAAATTTCGAATTTTTGGAACCCTTTGAATTTTTTTTACATATGTATGACTGTGGAATGCATTTTTAAAGGATTTTCTCTCACATAACATCCTTTCAAGTTTTAAAATGCAATTTCAAACGATGTTGAAATAAAATTAATCAAAAAATTTAAAAAAATAAAAAATAAAAAGTTGAAAAAAAAACTATTTAATCCCGATGATAGATGATAAAAATTAATTTGTGCACGTTATGCTAAAATGTTCAAGTTGAATGAGTTAAAAAATAAAAAATACAAAAAAATAAAAATTTACAAAAATTATTCTAAAAAAAATTGGAAAATAGGAATAATAAAAAAAGTTAATAACTTTTTCACTTTATGTTGAACCGTTATTTAAAAAATTTTGAAAAATAAAAAAAAATTGATAACTTTTGCATTCTTTGTTAGAATGTTGACATGAATGTTTAATTTAAAAAATTGAAAAAAATTAACAAAATAAAAAAATTGAAAAATTAAAAGATTAAAAATAAAGAAAAACAAAAAAATTCAAAAATAACAAAAATTGTATGGTAAAAAAATTTTTTTAATTTGACAAATAAATAAAAATTGATGATTTTTGTACATTATCTTAAAATGCTTACACGGATGTCTCGTTGAAAAAATTAAATAATAAAAAAATATATAAAATTTAAAATTAAAAAAAAAAATCAAAAAACAACAAAAATCAAAAAATTTAAACAAGTAATAAAACAAAAAAAAATTGAAAAAAGGTTTCTTTATTCATGATTTGAAAAAACTCGTGATGATGGATGATTATATAATCCTTACTTTGCTAGGAAATAATAAAATGAAATGTCAAAATTGAGTGAAAAAAAGAGTAAACGTATTGGATATGAAGTTTTTGATAAAAAACTCGTAATAAAAGATGATTATGAATGAATTTTGCATTTTATGTTAAAATTTTGACATGGGTATGTAATATTTATCTTCGTCCATTCAAGATCTATTTTCCCCGACTTTTGCCCTTTTCAAGGGGTTCTCAATCGGTATTCCAGCATACAAAAATACAGTATAAGGGATTCAATTGAAAAATTGCTTTTGAAAACCTAAAATAGATTAAATGTGTCCCTTGTAATAGGGGAGGAGGCGAATTTTTTTCTAAATTTCTTTTTCAATTCTTAACGAATTTAAGTTATTTTAAAATACGCAAAAAAAAAACTTTTCCAAGTGATCCTGAAAAATCGTCTAGAGGGAATACATTAAAATATTGCACTTAATCATATAAAATCGATATTCTATCAAAAAAAAAAAAAAAATCGTGAGAAACGCAAAAGTGGCATTTTAAAAACCGCCTGAAATAAGAAATACTAATATTTCATATGGGGAAAATATTTTCAAAAAAATGTTTAAAATTATTCAAAAACTTCCAAGAAATTTAAGTAAAGAGCTGCAATTTTAACCACATCATTTTGAAGTCATTTCACAACAATGGGTAACCCCGTCGTACCATTTGCACGTTTCCAAAAAAAAAAAAAAAAAAAAAAATCGCCTCGGCCCATTCAAACGGATACCTTCCTTTAGAACCATACTACTTCGAAGCCTCGTGAACCTCAATTTTAAACTAAATCCTGGATCTCTTTCCGTGAAAACATTTCCCAGGCTCTTAAACCGGATGCATAACCTTCAGTAACATGTACTCACACATACACGCAGGTAATACTCTTATGTATACGTGTATACACACCATTGACGAAGCTGGTACGATTATTTAATCGAAAAACTATTAAAAAAAATACTTCTCAAGACATCCACGCTACATTCACCCAACGCGTACAATACCAACAAAACAATAAATTACTCAACTAATCAATAAACGTGCTGAAAAATAAACTCAAAATAAATGAGTTTACGTACAAACGTATAATAAATGTACAATAAACGAAGCAACAAGACAACAGCACGAAAATAATTAAGGAATAATATTTTCACAACACGTTATCTGATATTTACATTGGCTTCTTATAAACCTGCATCGTACTTCGAACATACATGTAGGCAATAAGCCCATTACAAAAGAACGCCAACCCATACCATAAGACACCATTAAAAACAATTGTATATTCGTTTATGTACAATTGAAGAAGAAAGAAAGAAATAGAAGAGCAAAAAAAAAATTAATAATAATAATACATAATACATAATAAAAATCAACGACAAAAAAACAGCTGGGTGAGCGACGCGACGTCAACAGGGAGGAGCGAGGGGGGGAAGGAAGAGGAGGTTAAAAATCAAAGCTCATTTAGCGACTGAAAGTGGGCGTAAAATCATCGATCAAACGCGTCCATCCTGTGTGTGTGACCATTATTTGATACCTAGGCAAAGTGTGTTTGCTTACGTCATTTATGCAGCGTTCATTTCTGGACTATGGATAGACTCTTGGTTTAGGTATACATTAATGGTCGAGTTATTGTTTCGACTCCAGCGTCACCGTCAGTATGTAATATACCGATGCACCGTACGTCTATTCGACGTATACAGTACAGTCCAGAGCACTACCCGAATAACCTATTAATCCAGTAATCCATTGATAGGGTCAGGTGAAGTATGTATACCTAACCTACGTACGGTCATATCATAGTACAGCATAGAAATACGCACACATACACTTGTACTACGAAGCATAGTACATATACATAGGTAGTAGTAGTAGTAGTAGTAGTAGTAGTAGAGCTATCGTGACGATGACGATGATGACGAAACGTTCGCAACGTAGGAGTGTTCGTTGAACTGGCAAGAAACGTATAAATAATGTGCGGAGAGCGAAGACGCTATGCTACAGAAACATCAGAACCGGAGACTGTGTGTAGAGTACGTAGGTAGGCTTTGCGCTCTCGACGGCGCTGCACTACGATGCTATATACTGTGTATATATAGATGGGTAGGTAGGTAGGTAGGTAGGTAGATAGGTAGGTAGGTAGTTTTTTCGAGGGTAGAAACGCACGCGTGAAATTTCATCACGGCGCGGCGTCTAAACTAACGAAGTAGACAAAAGGCAATGCCGGTAAGACGTCTGAAAAAGCACAACAATGTCTGGAATACGTAAGTAATTTCCAAATAATCGTTTCAATTTTTACATCCCTACTCCGCGAGCCAATCGTTTATCCGCCGCTCAGCTCGCTCGTTCGCTCGCTCGTCCGTCGAGACTGGGCGGAAAAGGCAACGTCTATGCAATGTACACTACACGCAGTACGTATACACACAAAAACTCCTTTGTCGCGTATTAAAATAAATATTAATATCGGTTAAACGTATTATACTGCCCGACCGTAAATTTTCTTTTACTATACATACGTACATATATATATATATATATTGTTTCGATAATATGAGAAATTCCACATCGCCAGATACTCTACAGATAGGTTAGCTACATATCTACCTACCAACTGAGCTAACTTTTAAGGAACAACTTTCAACGGTGCGCACTCTCGTACCATCAACGCGACAACATTTTCCAAAACGGAATGCAGTTAAATGTTCCTTTTTCTCTCTCTCTCTCTTTCTCTTTTTCTTTTTATACGTTCGGGTCATTGACTCACATAGTTTTTTTTTTCTTTCATATTTCCCTTCAGGTTTTTATTTTACTTTGCAAGTATATGTACCTACAGATTGGTTAGGTAAGTAATGTTGGTTTGCATAAATTCGTACGGCTACTTTGGGGTACGAGTAGATTATAATCTTCAGCTAGTTTCTTCCACCCTTATTCATCCTTCTCATCGCTACCGTTAGAGCAGTGATTTTAGCCTAGAAAATAGCCCAAAACTAGATCAAAATTTATACAAAGCGGAGATTCCGTTTAAAGGTACTTTGAAATATGTAGGTATTTTGATATTTTCGAACTTTCCTACAATTCTCGTATATTTTACCCACCTTTTTGGATGGCAAGGGGGTGAAAATTTTGATTTTTTTGGTTATCATTTCCTAAATAACACGTTTACGAAAAAAATGTCGAAGTAAATGTTGCAGAGTGTTAAAAAACAAACATTTTCACTCCTTTGACTTTTTCCTCTAGGGGGTCGCGGGGAGGAGCGAGATGGTTTAGAAAAAAATTGGGGTACTTTTCGCCTGTAGGGAAAAAATTCTAGATCATGGATACGTAACGTATCCATTACATATTCATGACAACATTTTAACATCGAATGCAAAAATCATTCTTGATAATTTTTTATCGCGAATTTTTGATCGGAAACGTTGAATGAAAAACCGCTTATTCTTCTCTTCATTCCATTTCAACATTTATTTTATTATTTTCTAGCAAAATGAAGATTATACAATCATCCGTCATCGCGAGTTTTTGATCAGAAACTACAAATCAAAAATCAAAAACTTGTTCGCTTTTTTAATTTTTTTATTGTTTCAATTATTTTATTTTATTTTTTTTTATTTTTCTATACTTTTATTTTTTAATTTTTTCAATTTCAATTTTTTTAATCAGATATCCATACTAACAGTTCAACGTAAAGTACAAAAGTCTTCAATTTTTTTAATTTTTCAATTTGTTTTAATGCTTAATTTTCAATTTTTTCAATTAGACATTCATGTCAAAATTTTAAAAAAGATTGCAAAAGTCGTCAATCTTTTATTTTTCTAATTTTTCTAATCTTTTTTCAACTTTTTAAAAATTTTTTCTTGTTTTTTTCCTATTTTTTTTTTTTTTTTTTTTTTTTTTTTTTTAATTTTTTTAATTTTTTTTTAACTTTTTAAAAATTTTTTTTTTTTTTTTTCCTTTTTTTTTTTTTTTTTTTTTTTTATATTTTATTATACTGGGCGTGTATAATTGTCGGGATCGTTAGGCCCAGTGTCGATATTTTTAATTTATACATTTATTTACTTTTCAATTATTTTTTTATTTTTTAATATTTTAATTAAACATCCAAGTCAACATTTCAATTCTAAGTGAAAAAGTTATAGTTGTTTTTTTAATTTTTTTCAACATTTTAACAAAAAGTCCAAAAATCTTATCGAACTGACCCACCTTTAGGACATATCCATATTACATAAAGTCCAATAATTTACTCAACTTAGACATTTTAACATAAAGTCCAAAAACCTTATCAAACTACCCCGCTGTCAAGACATATCCAGGTTACATAAATTCCAATACTTTATTCAACTTGGACATTTTAACATAAAGTCCAAAAATCAGCCATATTCATCTTCCATCGCAAGTTTTATCAAACTGTACCGCCTTCAAGACATATCTATGTTAACATTTTAACATAAAGTCCAAAAACTTTAACATTTTAACATAAAGTCCAAAAAACTTGTCATTTTAACATAAAGTCCAAAAGCCCTATCAAACTGCTCCACTCTTAAGACATATCCATATCACATAAAGTCTAATATTTTACTCAACTTGGACATTTTAACATAAAGTCCAAAAATCAGCCATACTCATCTTTCATTGTGAGTTTTATGAAACTGTCCCACCCTCAAGACATACCCATGTTGACATTTCAACATTAAGTCCAAAAGCCTTATCAAACTGCCCCACCCTTATGACATATTTTATGCTACATAAAGTCCAATACTTTACTCAACTTGGACATTTTAACATAAAGTCCAAAAATCAAAAACGTGACATTCAAGACAGTACATCAAAAACGTCACACTTTCAAAAAATGACCTCCCAGTTCTAAGACATATCCATGTCAAAATCATTTTTGAAAATTTTCAATTGACACGAATAATTTTCAAAAATTTACTCAATTCACTTTTAGTAGAATTTTTCTTGCGTAGTATTTCCCACAATTATATAAAATAAGAAAAATGTTGGACCGTTTCCTTTTTTCGAAGCGAAGGGAGGGGACGGGAGGGGAGGCTGTCCTTCAAAAATTTGCAACTTTCTGAAGGCATAAGTCTGTTATGCTGAGAAATTCGAAAAATTAGTTCAGACAAACGTTGTAGAGTCTTAAAAGACAAGCATTTTTGTTTTTTAATTTTTTTCCTAGGTGATCACAGGACGAAGTTATGATGAAAGGAAATAAAGTGACTCTTGAATATTCCTGTTCAAATGAATATTTTTGGCCTATGCTAGTCAAATATAAATTCCAACGAGCCAAAAATTGAATGAGTGTAGAACAGGCGTTTTTGTGGTCGTGGAATTCGATTCTGACAACCAGTTGAGCGTTGGACTCAAATTGGACTTCTGAAGGAGGGAGAGGCTGCTAAGCCCCCAAAGTGAAAAAGTAAAAAATTAGAAAAAAACATTTATATTTCAGGAAGCGAAAGTAGTTTTTCTTTTAGGGGGGAGGGGGTTAACCAGAAGATATTTTTTTTAATTATGATTTTAAATGAAAAAAGCGGTGCATTTCTCGAAGTTTCAGCACCAATTTTATGGATTATACAAGGAAAGGAACAAAACCTATGGCAAAATCATTCTAAATTCTACTAAAATTTCAATATTTCCATCAATTTTCAAGATGTTCCATTCTTTTTCTCAAAATATAAGCAAATTTCAAAACTCTTCTAATTATTCGCAACATACACAGCAGATTTCCTGAGGTCATGGGAGAGGTTGGAAGGATTTAGCCCCCTCCCCCTAAATCGCTCGTGCCAATTGAAGACTTTCAAAAATGATTTTTTTCTAAACGCCCTAGCTCTTTTGGACGACCCCCTGGGGGAAAAAGTCAAAGAAGTAAAAATATTTTTTATTTAATGATCTACATCTTTTGTCTCAACATTTTTTTTGTAAATGCGTTACTTGGGAAGTAATTGCCAAAAAACCGAACTTTGCACCACTTTACTCCCAAAAAGAGGAAAAAATATGCGAGGATTTTTGGAAATTTCGAGAATACTGAGATACATACCTCACAGTATACATATACGAAATTTCCGCTTTCTATGAATTTTGTTCGGGTTAACCTACAAAGCCTGCACTACAATGCATCCAAGTAACTCCATAGGGTCTAGTATACATGTACGTCTCACGTTATCAATAGGGGTTTGGTTTTTATCTTCGATAAAAGTCTCATTCACAAAGATGGTGGATGTAGCAAATATTTGCCTTTGTTCTACTCGGTTCTCTGAAATTATTGCTAATACATACCATACCTTACCTTAGCTACTCGTGTAATTAAATTCAACGTATCCATGATTTATCTTCGCATTCTTCTCTTTTTGTAAATATATAATAGAGAATTTTCTATTTAAAGTACATGTTTACTTACTATTAATGATAGTCGAATCTTATCAACTTCGCTGCGTCGACCGAATATTCGAAAAAATTAGATTACAAACACGCGTTTCCGTCATAATTGCAAAGTTTTTTGGAAAACGAATAATTTGATAAGATTTTAAGGTTTTTTTCTACCCTGTGACTAATTTCTGAATCGAATACCATTGATAATTCGAATGCTAAAAAAAAATTATGAACTGACGAAACATGTTGATAACGTGATTTGTTATCTTTGGCATTAAAATTATTTACGCGTATCGTATAAATCGATGGCGAGGTTGACATTAAAATTATAAGAAGAATGTTTCGATTTCGTTCTTATTTGTTGGATTTTTAGTAGAATTTTATACGCCATATGGTCAAAAAAAGATCTATGACTGGATGAGAGTTGGGGAAGAACGATAACAACGAAACCAGGTCAGGTCTTCGGGGATAATATTAATAGTATTTTTGGACTTGTCAGATATACATTCATTGTATTTATTTTGCTCTATCGCTACCCCACCGCCAGACTATTATCATTTCATCAGCTCGATGCTCACCAAAATCATTCAAATTTGGCCAGCAGTCTTAAATGGACTTTGAATTAAATATATATGAACATTAGAAATAACCTTTGATGAAAAATCATTCAAGTTAAAATTTAAGGGTGAGGGTGCTGAGAGGCAAAAGTCGCAAAAATTGTTCTTTTTTAAACCAAACTATATAGAATCCAAAGTTGTATAACATATTCAAAAATTAGCCTTCAACGTCAATTAGGAAGGGAAATATTAAAGTTGATGCCCCTTTCAAAAATTCGAAATTCATGATACTAAGTGGGAGGGGGGCGCAAAACCTCCCTAGAACGATTTTTTAAGTAAAAATTCATTTTTACACGTGAAAAAACATTAAAATTCATCATTCAGAGCCATTTTCCGATCCCAGACCCTCAAAACTTGGAAAAATTTTCGCCCGGGCTATATATCATCGACTTGTTAAAAACATTCTGCAATCCCCCATCCCCTGACAACTATTACGTCACTGCCTCTAAAATATTCCGAGCGGAGTACAAATTTTATGTTGTGTCGTGTTCTTAGAAAATCGAATTTCCCTTCCTCCACCCTTTACTGAGCAATATTACGTTTAGGTTTTGGATTTTGAAAACTTTCGCTCCATTTTTGTCAATTTTTGGCCCTGTAATTTGCATTGAATCGACTGGAAGGGTAACGTTTTGGGCTGGGGGAAAAATTTTCATACCTAGGGCCAGTTATTGATATTAAAATTTCTTTTACGAAACAAAAAATTAACCAAACTAGTACCCAGTAGGGTGGACCGAATTTAGCTATTTTTGGAAATCTGCAAAGGAATTTTTTTTTAATGCATTTTTTTAGTTTTATTTTAAAGCAGATGAAAAATGATTGTTTTTGAGTGCCCTTGAAAAATACAGTATGAATCATCTAAAATTGACGTTCTACATCCATTTCAGAAAAACGTTTTTCAAAAAAAAATTCCTTCGTAGTTTTTTCGAAAATCGTAAAAAAAACACCAAAATGGGCATTCTTAAAAAACCTTTGAAAAGTGGGAAAATGGTGAAAAGTAGCCAATAATGATAATTTTTGATACACATATGTGCAATAATTTTATTTTTGGAAAAAATTTTCGAAGAATTTTTTGAAAATTTTTGAACGTTGAGTCAGCTTTGCGAATTGAAAAAATTTAGTTGGAAAATTGAAATTTTTACCACATTATTTTCAGGTCAATTCGTAAGTATTGAGAGCCCCACCGTTTTCAGATTTTCAAATAGTAAAATTCACCCCCTCTCCGGGTGGAATATTGAGACCGGATTTTCTAGGTTCAATCCCCCTCCCCCACCATTGGGGTTTTAAAAAATTGATCCTTCATTTTTTTGCCAAAACTGCAGTTTTTACCACATCATTTTGAGATTAATTTGCAAATATTGTGACCCCCACAGTTTTCAGATTTAATTCCCCCCCCCCCCCGTCACCGGTGACGTATTTGGACGTATTTTCCGAATTCCATCCTCCTTCCCTCCCTCCGTCTATTTGTGCTGGAAAAATTAAAAATTGATATCTATTTCATATTGTCCCAAGATTGAAAACAGAAACCCTAAAAATCCTTCATTTTTGTCGTAAGACTTCGAAAAATGCATTTTTAATGGTTAGAAAATTGTATTTTTTCAAAATTTTGTTCTATTATCTTGCTCATTTTTGGAAATAAAGACCCAGAAAAACAGCCTTTTATAGATTATTATTTCAAAAAAAAAAAATTATGCATCATCCCAATACTCGGGAAAATTTTGGACCCTCTCGATGACAAGTTTCTACATACACCATTGACCCCCTCCTCCCCCCACTCCCCCCATAGACTTTTACAATAGTCAGAAAGTTGATCTCCCTGAAATTATTTCATTTGAAGCTAAGATTTCAATTTTCCCCACCTTAGCTCTTTTTTTTGTGGAAAATTAATTATTAATCATAAGTTTTTTTTGAAATAATTTTTAAAATTTATTCGAGTGTAGGAGCCAGGAAGTCGGAACGTAGAGTAAATTAAAGCTCACGAATCAGCTTGCCTTTTTAGCTGTTGATTTTATTGGTCATCCAAAATTCAAAATATTTCAGCTCATCAGCTTGATCTCCTCTGCCGAATTCTTAATCATCTTCTTGTCTGGAAGACCCAGCTATCCCTCATCTCGATGGCTATGATAGTAAAACACCAAAATATCGCAGCCTATAGGCTCTGGAAAGCTTCTTGAAAAAGACTTAGTCAATTTTTGCACGTACCAGTAGATGGCGATTCGTGAATCATGATTCAATTTTTAAGACCCTACATGGCGTTTTTTCTTTTGAATCTATGCTTCCCTAAATTCAACAATTTATTAATGAAATTTTAATTGAGCACCGAATTGATAAATTATGTTGTTTCGTTTTTTGAATCCTTTCAATCATGAGCTTGGAGATCCAATCCATCTTTGAGATACTTCTAGGTACTGACTTTTGCATACTCTACTTATTCTCGTACTTTGAATTTTACTTCTAAAAAAGAAAAAAAAATATTTTTTTTTCGTAGTCTAACGATTCTGATTAATATGTATATTGGTCAATGAGGTTTTATTTATTTTCAGTAATTGATATCGAAATTGTTTGCGTTTTCTTTTTTCTTCGATGTTTATTCGTGATGATAAATAGCATTTATTCTACTGATAATTTTTTTTGCCTCGTGAAAGTAATTATTGTTTTCCTTGTATTTTCGAATTTCGAAACACGAATTATAGTGTATCGATAACTGTTTAATAGCGAACTTCCGTACGATGTGGGTCTATCAATCGGTCAATGAAACTTATTAAAAAAATATCTCGCTCGTCAATATCTGATGGCAAAAACTTGATATCAGACTTTAAAAATCTTCAAGCAGATACGCGAGATTTTAATAAGTAAATATTTACAACCAGGGAAAATATCCCAGATTGTGCTATTAGCACTAATTATAAAAGTGATATCATCGCGGTACATTCCTATGTATATACCTCCATAGTCCATATTATAAGCACATTTATGTTTTTTTTCGTATCATGTATGTATATTAAAAAAAAAAAAAAAAATGTGACCTTGAATACGGTAAAATTTGAACAAAGAAAAAATAGCTAAAATAACGATAAGATTAACTAATTTACATAAAATTTGTGATTGTTATTTGTGTTATATGTACAATAAGCAACTGTCGACTTTCGAATGGTCGATATGATGATTAGATGTGAAATTGGGTAACTCGTATTCGGTATTATCAAATATTTCTCGTATACACGATTCAACCGGCAAATTTACCTAATATTTTTGGTTTAGCGTACTCGTAAGGTTGATAAAATTGGCATGTTAAGTAAATACGAAAACGAGATTAACGGTAACGATATCTACAGTGATAACATTTTGAATGGTGTGTGGCAACTGAACAGATTGTAGTATGCTTAAACAGGATCGAACAATAAACCTAAACCATCAAATCAGTAATCGATTCATTGAAAAATTTTACTGACGTGTAGTCTGGACTTCTTTAATCAGCCTCTTTCTCTGAGAAATTGCCGACTGACTGATATTCAATTTGCCAAAATTAAATTACTATAGATAACGTTGTCTGAATCGTAGACAAAACATAATACCGAGTATTCGCCTTTTACCTTTTTTTTTTTTTCTTTTGTGGTGGTGAAAGAGATCGATAGCCAGTTTCAGCAAAAGCTTCTACGTACTTACATTTATAAAAAGTCTTATCGTAAAATTCACTGACATCTCGATCGTATCAAATCAAAAAAAAAAAAAAAAAAAATAGTAATGTCGCCTCGTAAAAAAAA
>FIZR01021279.1:0-15532 GCA_900060175.1 Ferrisia virgata | reverse complement strand
GGACATTGAATTCTCTACAAAAAAGGTCTCTTACAATTTTTTGATAAACCTCACCCTTTAAAAGTTATTGAAGGTTGTATCATAATACTTTCGTCTTGAGTAGTTATAAAATTCATTAAAAAAAAAAATCCTTAAAATAGTGAAACTTCAGTAAAATAGTAATAGACAAAAACAAATCAAATTTTTTTCCGTTTTTTTTTTCATTTTTTTTTTTTTTGAAAGTAAAAAAATAAATACGTAATGATCAAATATAACGATGAAGATTCGAAAAGTTCATTAAAAGAACCAGAAAATGAGCAAAATTTGCTTTTAAATTATTTTTTTTGGGGTAAATTAGAATAAAAAATGTACCAGTCTTGTCTTTATAGTTTGAAACAAAATAAGTAACGACGTTCATTTTTTATTCATTATTCCAATTTTACGAAGAAAAATCATTTAAAAACATATTTTGCTTATTTTCTAGTTCTATTGATGAATTTTTCGAATTTTCGTCGTTGCATTTAATTACCACGTACTGGTATTTCTACTTTCAAAGAAAAACAACTCAAAAACGAAAAAAAAAAAAAGTTTTGAGTAAAAACCAAAACAAAAACAAAAATGAAAACCGAAAAATTTCCCGTTTTTGAAACCCTGATTACCATCTACTGTGCTAAATTTAATTAATTCATATGAAGGATCAAAGGTGAAACAGGGGCCCAATATTCTTATCGGTGACTTTTCATACTTTGAAGACCAACTTGCACTAGATTGTTTGAAAATCCCACTCGGGGACGGATTCACTATTCTTAACTGATCATGCTTTTTGAAAAATAACAGTTTTTTAGACTTTGAGCCCCAAAAATTACGGCTTTAAAAGACCCGTCGATATTTTAAGTAGAATATTTGTATCCATCATAAATTTTTAATGCTCTTTTATGCCTTACTTGAAATTTCACAACATTTTCGTTTTGGAGAGGGTCCAGCGGTTACAGAAAAAGCAGTTAAAATTTTTGCAAATTTTGGATATGTTTAATAACACACCTTTACGAATACAATGAGCAAAAATACCGTCCCTAACAATTTTGTCCGGGTATATCGTTATTTCTACTGCACCAATTGACGGTGTAATTAAAATTCAAAGTTGACCATAGCGAAAGGTCACTGAAACCATTTATTTCGTTATTTTCAAAGTGTAAGTGGGCAAGCATACAGTTGATGAAAGTGCTTGAAAAGAAGTTGTACTGCGGTCAAAAAAGGATTAAAGTAAATTACGTGACATGACAATGTAAAAACATGATGTCTCCGGAATGTGACGTCACAAAAACCATATGCTATGTTATAATGTTATTGGTGATATGACATGGTGAGGACATGCTGATGTGTAAAACATGAGATTGAAAAAACAAGATGTCGCAAGAACGTGATGTGAAAAAAACCGTGATCTTATAAGAAATGCAATAATGCAAACAACGTGACATTATTAAATTTTAATAAAAACATTTTTCGGGAAAAATCCAACCAAAAAACTAGGTTTTCAGGGCAGTGATAGTGAAATGGAGCTGAAAAGTTAAATTCCCTAAAATTTATATTTGGGTCATATACTGAATTTACATACCAAATTTCAACCTCTACCTTACTCCTCTAGTTCAATTTAGAGGAACGATATGCGTGGAACAAACTCAAATAAAACTGCCCGCAACGAATCATACGTAGTTCCGAGCGCGTAAGGTAATTAGTTTTTTCCACGCGCCTATAATCTTCTCTATTATTCAATTTACTGAAAGCACTTTATTTTAAGTAAAACTGCAAATTTTTCAAACAAATATCAAAATCTAGACACGGGAGAAAAATACGGAATTCTACGTCTAATGATGGAAGGAAAGATCTGCGGAAAGAGTTCCATAAGAAGAAGACGGAACTCATGGTTGAAGGATCTTCAGCGATGGCTCGTTAGCTGTTTAGGAAAAATGCCTCGAGAATCCAGATTGTAATAAGGATGGACAACCTCCATTAATGGAGAGGGCGTTCGAAGAAGAAGAATACCAATCATAAAACTCGAACTACAAAAGGCAACAAATAGTTTTTGTCGAACGATCATCCATAAATATTTTGTATACCAATCATCAACCTTTCTAGTTCGTAGTTACCTTTACCTAATATCTACCTACCTAAACCAGTTGATTAAGAAAATTGTATAAAATTAATCTTTATCTCATAAATGCATAACCAACTTGGACTTAAGGGTATACACAAGAGGTACTTAAGCCACTTTGTAGACCATGACTTATACAGAATGAAAAACAAATCATTTTTTTCATTTTATAAAAACGAAAGCATTAGGTACAACTGTCACAATGTGGTACTGGGACGTTAAATAACATTTCTACATAGAAAATCTGACACATCGGTCGTTGGAAAATTATAAAATATTCAACTTTTATCATATACGAATATACTATTATACAAAAAAAAAATTGTTAAATTCAATGTTTAAATTTTATGCATTTTTTTCTTATTAAAATGCGTTAAACCCCATCAAATGATGATGAAAGCACATCCATAAAATTGCTATTGGACCTTCAACTTTAAAAGATAGTTTTGCAAAATTGATAAACTTTTTCACTTAAAAAGTCAGAACTTATATACGTAACCAATTTATAAAAGTTGAAAATTACGTGTGATGGTTGTTTTTTAATAGAAAGTTTTCGAAATATTTCAACATTTTTATATGGTTTTGAAAAATATAAAGAAGAACAAACAATAAAATGAATCGAAGTACGAATTCAACAAAAATGAAACCAACCGGAAACACAAAACCATATTTTTACACTTATATGTACCAACTTCAGCATTACAATATTTCTATGTATATTTCACTCCGTGAATCGTGAACGTAAAAATGATATAAATATAGTCTGTTAATAGGACTAAATATAAGGGGGGGGGCAGAAAGTAGGGGTAGAGGTAAAATGTCGAGAGAGAGAAAAATTGGAAAAACCTTTGAATGTATTAATACTCAATTTTCCTTAGCAGTAAGAAAACAAAAATCTTGAGGATAAGCTTCTTCAACCTTACTCAAAAATGTTTTTATAGCATTTAAGTATTGATTGAAAACTATTTTCTACCATGGAACATCACACATGAGGAAGAAAATTCATGTACTCCTTCTCGTTTTTGCGTAATGAAGGTTTAATTTTTTTTTACTTATTTCTTCCCACCAATTGACTAAAAAATTTTGAGAAAATTCTGGTATACAGACATTTTTTTCTCTACTTAATAGGATTGGTTTCAATTTTTTAGCAAGAATACACTTTTACGGCAATTTTTAATGAGAAATAAGTATTTTTTCAGCACCGAAAGAGGTGGGGTGGTGAGTGGTTCTTATATTTAAAAATTTGTTTGGGAGCCCCCAACAATGTTTCATAATAGTTTTCAAAATCTAAGAGGACAATGCTAAATCACTTATCTTGACCGTAGGTATCCTTTCTATTATTTTTTCTTGGAAGTTCGCCTTCACTTCGCTCAGGTATGGTCAAGTATCGAATATAAAACAAAAGAACAGCTTAGGCAGGCACAGCGAAATACGTGTAAATTGCACTAAATAATACATAAGTCCTTGGTTCTGAAGAGTCCTTGTTTCTCACCAATTTTAAAAATGATTGATATGACTTACCAACTTACATACATATCTAAAAAGTACAACTTCGGTTTTCACATTAAATAACATCAACAGCTGTACGTGACTAACACCTGTTATTAATTTAATGACATGATCGTAATTATTAAGAAAAATTATTGCACTTCATAACACTTGTCATACGATGAGCAAATATGAGACATAAAAAATTGTCATTCGACGAAATGAGAAACAGGGAGGACAGTGGATTGAATCATACGTTTCATGTACTTGTTCGTTTGCACTATAAAGGATACACGATCCATTGAACGCTAAGCAAAAATTTGTATTGAAACGGTAATTCATTTTTATAAAAAAAATTCGAAATAAAACCACAAAAAATATTCAATTACTTCGAAATGTAGAATAAATAAAAACATTTTACAACCAGCAGAACGTCTACAAAAAGGTAATGAAATAAGGTAACAGTTAGTTGTATCGTAAACATTTGAATTTGAAATGAAAAATGAATGATACAACGAGCAATACAGGTTTACAATTTTTTATTATCTATCGTCATAAAAAAATTGTATTAGGAGCAGCACTTGCGTATAGGAAAATCAATAACACTAATGTTGTTTTTTTTTTCTTAATATGCACAGTATAAAATTTTATTTTTTGTTTCAAAAAAAAGAAATAAATATTTACGTTTGTAATTTTGAGAAAATACTTTTGTAGCACCGCTTTGGTCGATAAATAATTCATTTTGCATATGAGACATCCTATTAGTATCCAGCACATCCTGTGTGAAACTTCTAATTAAGAATTGACACAAGATTGAAATCAAGTATGGAAAATTCAATTTCAAAAAAGTTTAATGAAGTCATTGAAGACACGAAAATGCATTCGTGAATCTATCATTTCTTTAAAATAAACAGGTCTATCATCTCCTCCTTATTTATCAATTGAACGTACATTTTAATTGAGGTCTACTAGAAATAACTAATACATTCATTTTTCTTCAAATAACTAACATTGGCTAAGATTTGATGATTTCTCACCTGATAACTGATCCCGACATACGTTGCAATATGTTGGGCGAGCGTGAGAAGTAGCGTGCCAAGAGTGATGTCCTGATAGAATTTTTTGTACATCATCTGAACCAACCTACAAAATATAATTAATTAGACAATACATTGACAATTAGTTCCCGAAAATAAAGAAGTATACGACTGTATTAATCCACAAAACGTTAGTTTATTACTTGATCATCATGATCATGTGACATAGTACACGAACACTACACACCATTACCCTTACGAAGTTGACTAAAATATGCTGTGCATGCATTGCCTGTTCAACTTGGTATTGTTCATGGTCTCATAATTCACCCACGATTCACGCAATTATATTCGCAACCACGTTTTCAAGACTCTACAGTTTGTAATTTGCCAGTGAAATAAATCTTACAAATGGGACTCGGTTTCACAAAATCATCGTCTCAATTTAATAAAATACAACGTTCCTCAAACCTTCCAAGTAACAACTTATTTACTCACGTACTAGTATTACTATTAAAAATATTGGCACTTAGATTAAATGTTGAAATGCTTACTTGATTATTTGAACTAGCTTTAAGCGATGCGAACCAATCTTCCATAATATTCCCTCAAGTCAAACCATGAGAGAATAGCGTTTTGATAATCGAGTCCAATAAACCTACGAAATGAAAATAATGAAGTCATGCGGTTTTCCATTAAAAGAATGTTTTAGAAACAAATTCACAGAATCATAAGAAATATTTAAAATGTTGCAATTGAAAACATACAGCGAAAAATAGTACTACAAAATACGAAATGATAGGGAGATACTGACCATCCCAAGATTCACGGAATTTACGTGTTCTGCAACATTACATCTTAAAATGGTAATAAAACTTTTCGAGCTGTAGGAACTTTGTTCTAACATATGCCATGTTTATGAAATCAATGCAATTTCGAATGAACTGTGAACTAAATGTACCTTTATTCTTCATTTCTGAATTTTTGCTTCTTATCGAAACTCGTTATTTTTAAAAATAATCAATAAATATTTTCAGGTGTACAGATAAACTTTACGGCGCAGCTGTTTTCAAAAATATTCACCAAGATATTCACCTCAAAACTCGAACAGCACCATCTCAGAAACAAAAAAGGCACTACTCGAAACGTCTCTATTCACGGTACTTTCAACCGCTGAGAGCTAGGCTTCGACGCGTCGTTCACTCGCATCATTGTTGTTTCACTCGTTCCTTTTGTTCTGTTTCAAAACTTCAGTTTTCAGGTACTTCTAGACTTCTCTTCCAGCGTTTCACTTCGCAATTTTGCATTCGCTAAATTGCTACACTTTCAATAATTTTATAATTATAAATGTTTTGAATTTTTAATATCAAAAGTGAAGTTTAATTTTAATTTTTAATTAGGTAATTATTCAGAAAATATAAATTTTTGAGAATTTATTATGTAGGATAGGTACTGTTGGATGATGATTCCAAAGAGTGTCAAAATTTAACGAAATAGATTCGCGAAATAAAATATTAAAACATTGAACCATCATCGGACCACATGTACTAAGGATTGAAAATTTAGAAAGCACAAAGGGGTCCATAAGTTTGAATCAGTAGTTACGACGGAATTTTTCAAAGTGCGATGGTGGAGTTCCAAATTTTTTCTAAGTGATGAAGGCAGAGCGAAACAAAGGTGAAATTTTTGAAAAAAAAAATGTTCAAACATCTAAAGATCATTTTTCGAAGTATCATGAAGAAAATGAAAGTTATATCGATGGTTTTGATTTTAAATCTATGGCAAATATAGTTCTCTTACGTTAATAAAGAAATTGCAAGGTAGGCCAAGGGAGCTAGAATTTTTTTTGGGAAAAACCTACCATTAAGCTTCCCCTTAGTAAGACATTTGATTCTTTGATTCAGTACAGTCTCCGTTTAATGTATTCAATTTCAATTTTATACTCAGGTTATTACGTAGTTTTCCATTGGCGTTTTGTATTTTCTATACATATCTACAAGTACCTGGATATCAGAATATAAAATTCTCTGCTCAAAAGAAACGAATACTCGGGTAAACTATCCGGATACGAATTTCTTCGTTTTGATTTGAACTTTTGATCGGATACTTAGAAGTGCTTAAGACACATTTTTGCAGCTAGCGCTCTTGAGGGAATTTTAGTGAAATTCTTTAAAATTTGACGTCCTTATACTGTTCGGGTACATATTTGAATACTCGATTCATTCAAGTACTCGAAACGAGTGTCGAGATACTTCGAGTGCTCTTGGACCTCTACAGCATCTCGCTTTAGCTAACAGTTGGAACATATATGGTTAGCACTCTCAGAGAAGGGTTGATTTACAGGCAATAACGAATTAATACTTGATGGGTGAATGGATTGCGACTACGTATGCACGAAGAAAAGAAAATTACATACACAATAGTTATACATTATAATGAATGTTTTTTATGCCATACTGTGTCGTGGAGTATGAACTGGTTTGCTTTTTTTTACTTTTTTGCACGTAATTATTTGCATAGGCGGGCTAATCAACTGCTTTTATTTCGTATGAAAAGATGTTCAATTTCACGTCACATAAATTATCTTACAAATCTTCAGTAAAACAGAATTTTGAGCGTTATATTTTATGCAGAATGCAGTTTTATGGACGTATTTTTGTGTGCAAGGTTGTCAATAGAAACCTTTGAACAGATTAAGCGTGTGTCACAAACGATTATCTGAAATGATCTCCAAAGTCTCCAATTTCATTTGGATTTCAACTTTAAAAATTTCCATCTCATCCGATGCTATACCAATACAATCACTTACGAGAAGTTGCATTTCATTACTTTGAAGGAATACTTGTTATTGTTACTTGCAACGTTACAACTTCTTATAAATAAATAACGAGGTTTTTTTTTATACCAAGGTAATTACGTGTAAAAATTGAAAATCACGAAGAAAATTAAAAAAAAAAAAATTCAGTTATACTTGAAGTATTCTTGATTCAATGAACAGAAATGTACAATGAATGGGTATTTATATATATTTTTTTCATCATTATATATTATATAGATAGGTCTTTGGTAGTGAATTGAAAAAGATTTTTTATTAGACATGGCATTAATTAACTTGATAATTTTCGGATAACTTTGTTAAGGATACACTCTAAGTATCTTATCAGTGAAAATTTAGTTTTGCCACAGTTTTATAATTATTGGATAAAATTATATGAAATTTCTATATACGTTTTAGAATAAGATTATATTTCCACGTATTTTCAGACATTTTGAAAATAATTATATTTTGTAAAAAAAACTAGATTCGAGGATTAAAATTTATCTCCACTCATCAGTAATTTTGTTCAAAATTATTCAAAATTTACTCATAAATCTTCTTTTTTTTTAAATAAAGAAAAGTAAGGAGTTTTGAAAATATATCAAAATACACCGATAGACAATTTTCTTTTAAAGCATAAGTATATTGAAATTTCTAAACATTTTATGCATAAATGATCAAACAATAGTAGAAACAAATTTTTTCATATTTTAAATATCCAGAGTATAGCCTTGAATAGTTATGTGTATTACCTAATACGTACATATTTGCACTAGTTTCAAAATTGTTATTCAGTTTTACTTCATTTAAATCATTTTTTACTTGACTCATCGACTACGTGCTTTTCAAATTTTGATTTTTCATTATGCTATAAAGTTTTTTGCGAATTTATCAACTTCACAGCAAAATTTGGTAACTCATCACAATAATTTTTCTTTAAAGATAGGTATTATACGAAAATAGGTCTTGGGTCACCTTTATTAAGTCTTTTCATAACGTGAAACGAGGTTACAACATTGTTTTCATTCAACAGCCGAACAGCCCAATGAACTCTTAAAATGGAACAGCATGATGGCATTTCATGTTTTGACTTTTGCGGAACGTTTCTTCATAAATGATAATTATCATAATTCATGAAGCATACCTAATACTGGCGAAGTAGTATGAAAAATAAAATCACTATTCCGTATTCAACGAAATCTATACACATATAATGAATTATATTCATGAAAAAATTGAAGCAAAAAGTATCTATCTACCTGTTATGTTACAGCGCATAATAATTAAGCTGTTGTTTTTTTTTTTGAGAAATTGAGAATTATTTAGGACACAGTAGGGCGATGTATCGACTTCATTTATAAAATATGAATATACGCGAATTCTTGTACTAATGTGGCATCTACTAATTATACATAATTTATATTTATTGTTTTCATAGATTCATAAATGAAAATATAAAAAATAATTTGCCAAAAGTTTCTCAAATTACAGATTGCTGAAAAACTCGATTTTCAATTGATGCGTACTTAAATAAGAATTGTTATCAGATACATTTTTTAAGCATGATAATTCAGATATTCTTTGAAAATTAAATTCATTAAAGACTTGTATATTTTAAAAATATTTTATGTGAGATGTTTTACAAATTTTTAGTACGCCTATACATAAGATGTAAATTCTAATTACAAGGTACCCCACACCCCTACCTTTTTATTATTCATTTTAATATTTTGTTTTAGAGGGTACACATTATTATACCTATTCGTATTATTATTGCAAAAGTGTTTTGAAGTTGATAATTTTTACTTATTTATATTAAATTTCTTCCTTCTGCGAATACGTTGCTTAAGATAGGTGTGCATAATTTATTGCTTTTGTGGAGTACATGATAATAAAATGAAAATTTTAATCTCGAAATTTAAAAAAAAAAAACACGAGAAAAGGTATCGGAAAACTTATTGAATGCTTTGAAAGCTTGATATTGGAAACATGAGTCGGTATCTTCTTTTTTGCATTTGTTTCCTCATTTTTTATCGGTATAGGTACATACGTGCCTTTCTCAGGGAGAAAAAAAACAGAAACAACGTAAATAAATTGCTAACTACACATTAGTGCCTAGGCTGCCTACCCCATAAGTTATGGATATGTATGTGCCCTTTCATAAGAAAAGGAGAGTATTAGTGTTTGATTACTTTAAATTGCGTTAACCGATTAAAATGATTTCTGAGATATGTATTAATGGTTAAATCATTGATACAACGAAAATTTTCTTTTTCAACATTTTTACTTGCAGTAATATTTATAGGTACTATTTCAAGTGTGTTCTAGGACGTTTCAATTTTAGAGTTGCGAAATGACGTCAAATATGAACGTGGTAAAAATTTGGGGTCTTCAACTTGACCCTTACCCCACCTCGTTTTGACTTAAAATTTCAAAATTTACATGGAAAATCGCAAAAAAAAGTTTTGTTTTTTTTGGTGTAAACATATTATATTAAAAAACCACATGAACCCAGAAAAAACTTTTCGCAATTTTTTTGCTTTTCAGGGGTTTTAAAACCACGTTTAAAAATGAAAAAATCGAATATGTTTCTATTTTTAAACAGAATTTTGAAAGTTTTTTTTTTGGTCTCATGTGGTCTATTATGACACGTTAACATAAAAAAAAATCAAAAAAAGAAAAAATATTTTTTTTTTCATGTAAATTATGAAATTTTAAATCAAAAGGGGTTGGGGTAAAGATCAAGTTAAAGACCTCAAATTTTTACCACGTTCATATTTGATATCATTTCACAACTTTTTTTCACTTCCCTCTTTCAAATTTCCAAAAACACCACAAATTGAAACGCCCCAGTGTGTACTCGGTGTGAGGGTAACTTACTACCCTTTCGAAAATGTGCAATTTTTCCAGTCACATGGATACATTGACATGGTTTCGCGATGATACTCTTCAACATTGAGGGAGTATGCAAGTTTGAATGATACTTCTTTACCCGGGTACCCGATTAATACAAATGATGCACTGCTTAACGTGAGCATCGTGGACTTTCGATTTTCAATGTTTTATTCTTACGTTAGTAAAAATTTATTTGAAATCTTAGCATTCATTAATCGCGCAGGAATATAAAAACTTAGAATAAATTGAAACTACGCGGGTAGCTATCGGTGTAAGTGTGATGGTATTAAGTATAACAGTGAGTGCTATGTATACGGGCCACACTGCACACTTATATTCATACTGTTATCATAAGTAAACACATGCAAAACTTCTGTTCGCGTAATTTTAGACACGGGTAGACCGGGTCGCATAAACTTTTGAAAGTTGAAAGTTTTCTTTGCTTTCAACCCTTTGAACATACATACGATATATCTAAACCTATGTGTCATAGGAACAAAAAGCTAAATAATGCCTGGGAGCATGTATACTTCATCATCAGAGTCAAGTACCCAATAAGCATACAAAATCGTTTCAACACGAATAATACTACAATTGAAGTCGAAAAGGTTGTAGCATGTGCAAAGTTATATGAAGGTAAGTAAAGTGGCTAGGTAGACATGCAATTTGCCTATAGTGCCTACCTGAAGCATGTATTATTCAATGATGTTACGCAGTTTTTCAGAAATTAAGTAGATATTCATACGCACAACAATACTGTAGGCATATCATGGTTTGGCTACTATCTATGTAATCTTCGTGGGCCTGTGCTCAGGATTGCTCCAAGAGGGAGGTTTTGAGGTTCTTTTTTAATCTTATCACTGGTTCAATAGAGCGTCTCATAGCATGATTCAAATTTTTAATGCTCACGAATAACAAAATTGTTACCTTTGTTTAAAAAAGTTGATATGCTGCCTATGCCACACCCTAGCAAAAATTTAGGAAAAAATTACATTTCTATCATACGAAATTTAATTTTTGGAAATATTTAAGTAATTTACATAGTTTTTTGGATATGATAGTCTTATTTCCTGAGAAAATTCGATTATTTGGCGGACAAGGGGTAGTTGGGATGGATGAGGAACTTTTTCCCCCTTTTGTGCATGGGCCTGAATTTGTGTACCTACCTGTATTGGCTGTATCTAGCAACTTATGATATTTTTCCATAGAAATTTGGCAAAGTTGCATCTGAAAGTTATTGAAATTGCATGTTGTATTTTTAAATATTTTTCTTTTTTACAAAACCTTTTTTCTCTCCAAATGAAAAGCTTGAATCAATCCTACTTTTCTTAGAAAAATTACAATGTTAGGTATTTCTCAGTTGTTTTCGTGTTCAAAAAGTGCTTAATCTTAAGTCACGGCATTTTTGGTTTAGTCATAATTGACCTCCTATAAGTAAGTACCCACTAAAATTGTTTGATGTGAAAGTCTATTTTACTTCTCTGCTGTATTCGTCACTTTTCACCAAGGAAGTTAACACGCCACTTCCAATTAGACCTAGCCAATTCAAAAAATCATAATAAGTTAAATATCATAATTACGTACGAAATAAACGTGTATTTATTTACTATTTGTTTTAAAAATATCTGAGATAACTGAGCAGAAAAAAAGAAATGTGATACGCTGCTGTAACGACTATACTTACTAAATGTCATAAACTATATTTTTTCAACCCAAGGTGTTTTATTCATATAAACTGTAAAATGGTTTTTTTTTGTTAACAGTTTTACTTTATTTACTTATTATTCAACAAAAAATAATTTCAATTTGCATAATGTATCCATTTTACTGTTTTTATAAATTATTAATTAAATTTAAAAGGTTTTCGTTTGAATAAAGGAATGAAGAATATTACGTTCGGGGTAAAATGAAAGATATATTCGAGTTTAATTTAATATTGATATAATTAATCATTTTATATTTAACGTTTTAACCACTCTCAAACAAATGATGTTAATTATATTTCTTTACTAGTTAATTAGGTAATTAATTTTTTTTTGAAATAAAGAATTGTTTGACTTTGTGTTTTAATTTTTTTCTAACCCACGCGCTCAGTTTGATTTTCGAGGAAGTTATAACTGTTATAATTTATACACATTGTACTGCTAAAATGGACAATATCTATACGTTAATTTGGTGTAAATATGCATTGTCTAACTATTCAAATTCGCCATCATTCAGCAACTACGCACAAACATGCAGAATGTCACTTATTGCGAACTATTTTCTGAGAAAAATTCTATTCTTTTTCAATTTACAGAGTTACTCATACAAAATACTTTTGAATACCCGGTGGCGGTTTAAAAAATTAATTTCCTAATTGAAAGCACTTTCATGTAATCACATATTTTTCCATTTAGGGTATAAGTAAAAATTGTCGTTTTTTTTTCGTGTTTCCTTTGAAGGTTTCACGAATGAAAAGCCATTATATTTTTAATCTTAATATCCATTTATTTAATCGCTGCACCGCGAAAACAAAATTTTCACACATGAATTAAAATTTAATTTTTATCATTCGGGAATGCTGTAAACCTTTTCAAAAACAATTTAGTGGGTAGGCTAGGTACGTTTGCGGGGAATACGATTAAAAATTAAAATTTTTCTTGTAATGCACAAAAATTCGCAACGATCCAATATGAATGTTGTATCATGTAGAAATATTGTTATTAAAAACTAGAGACCGACAAGATCTAAATATTAAGCGTCGCGAGCGGTTTAATTTCAATTTTCACCAAGATATATTTTACTATAGGCACTGTAGTTGGTATGATTTCGTTGCAATTATTTTCTGCTGTGGAAAAAGTTTTTCAAGTTTGTTCATTAAAAAGCATAAGAAAACAAACATTTCTTGCGAAAATGATTTGGTAAGTAAATAAGCAAGAATTTTTAAAAATACTTGAAGAGTTGAAGCTATTGATAATTTTGTAATTTTCATTGAGGTAGGCATAATGTCGTTGAAAAAAAAGTAATAAAAATTCAATCGTCATTGTTGAATTGAAGTTTTCACTTTACAGACAATATTAAATTATGTTTCCTCATAAATATTTATTTACAAAGAAATATTTGTTGGTGCCTACCTAATTAGTATAAGTACACCCGGTAAACACATGATCGAAACGCACGCTAAAAGAGCACTACAGTCATTTTTTTTCGCATACAATTGAAGGACTGCTTTAAAAAACAACCGTAGTCCATTGGATACGATTATACAAAATGTACACAAACATTGATGGATATTATTCTCTTTTTGTAAAATCGTGTCCGAGGGACTATGATTGTTGTTTAAAACAGCCTTTCAATTTGAATGCGAATTTTACTTTCAGAAAAATGAAACTCGATTTTCGTGCAGTAAGCAAATTATTCGAAAGTGTCTGCAACAAAAGTGTACATTTGGATGGGGAATCGCCTGGTAATAGTTTCGCCAGAAAATCGTAGGAACTGTGTTTACCAATTAATGATTTTAATGTTTAATTTGAAATAATATATTTATAGGTATTTGATATTTATTGCATTTATATCGAGCATTATTTTGTGAATTGTTACACTTGCATAAGTATAGTTCTAGGTATTTTAAAAAATTTAATAAAGTTTTAAAATTCTCGATTTCCATTTTATCCTTGCATAATTTTTGTTTATGTATCAAGTTACTCATGTATCTAAAGTTATACATCTAATGAAACATAATTTCAACACTTTTCAAAACTTCACATATAAGCTTTTCATAAATGGTGTTGTTCGCCAAATTATTTTGTTGAGAGATGAAATTTTTACAAAGGAGTTACACTTCCTCCGGTGCCAGTGATTTCGTATTTCCATAAAAACTTCAAATAGAAAGTTTGTGTTTTTGAAAAACTGCCAACTTTGGTACTCTTACACTCATTATAGACAATAACCTTCCTCATTGCAATTAAATTAAGGGTTTACTACAATCATGAAATAGCGTTTATTTCAACCCAAAACTCAAGACATCAACTTTGTAAGGTATAATTATTTAAGGTAAAATTTTCACATTTCAAAGGAATAGCAAAAGTGTGCCTGGCTAGTAAGGGGGGGGGGAAGACTAACGTTAGCGGCAGGTAGATTGAACCTGAAGCCAGGCCAGGGCATAACTTTTTTAAAGTTTTAAACAAAAAGTCGAAGATTGGACATTCTGTGGCATTTTCGTCCTTCAAAAATTGATGTTACCAATTAACCAAAAAAATGTCTGTGCCGAAGAATCTCTCTAGGAAGTATGCTCTTTCATCCCGCTTTTCCAACTTATACAATGACCGCACTTTGAGAACCCATAGCTCCCCTCCCGCTTTGAGCTGGGGGTCACAAAATTTTGTATGGCGAGTTTTCAACTCAAAGTCAACCACTAACGTGAGTTTAATCAAAATCTGAGGGTTTTTTTCGATCTACCCTAGTAACACTCTCCAAGGGTTTAGTTTCAAAAATCTATCAAAATTGAGAGTGGTGGAAGAAATTCACAACTTTTTTCGCAAAAATATCGCACGTATACTTGAGTAAGAAGGTGATTTTCATTTAATGTCCAGATTCATCTATTTACTGTTCAAAACTTTTTTAACCACTAGAGCCCACAGTCAAATTTTATCTTTCATCCAGCAATTTTTAAACTTGCATCAAAAGTGCCTTAAAGGAGTCAAGAGGTGAAAAAATTAATATATGCGAATTTCTTGACATCCTCTTTTCATTTATTAAAATTGTATTCAAATTGGAAATGCCCAGTAACATTGATTGTTTAACACTTACACATAGAGGTATGTAACTGAGTATATCGGGTCACTAAGTGGTATACTTTTAAGGATGATCACTTCCACCTCACCTGTACCTTTCAGACTTGAGCAAGATTTAAATCCTTCTGGATTTAAAATCCGGATTTTGGATTTTAGATTTCGGATTTGAAATCCTTTCTTTCAAAATCCAAAAATTTTAAATACCAAATTTTTGAAATGAAAGAATATGTCAAAAAAGAAATGAATTTCACGATTAGTCTTCGCAACATTATTCTACTTCACTTTCATCACTCCTTCGTTTCGTTATCACAGAGGTGTAGCCAAAAAGGAGACATGGGGGGGGGGGGGGTTCAAAAATTCGAAAAAATTTTACATTTATGCTAATTTT